>JAVQJF010074111.1:0-14394 GCA_036023855.1 Gadopsis marmoratus
GGGAACACAAGCCCTGTCACATTCTCTAATTCATTTATGTTTCTCTTGACAAAGAAAAATGACGCCAGTTTGACAGCCTCAACAAAAATGTAATAATTTAAGCCTCACAAAAGTAGTGTTTTTTTATTGGATTTCATTAAATTGTGCAGGTGTTCCTGCTATTGTGTCCGCCTGCTCTACACAGTTCCACAGTTCTGGTCTTGCACATTATTGAGCAGAGTCAGGCACGAACACACTGACAGACTGATTTCCAGTGAGCCTGGACATGTTAAAAGATCATGCACTCACTTGGTCCACAGCTTGTAAATCTATATTACCGCAGCAACTAACAATTCTTTTTATTAGCGATTAATCTGTTGTTTATTTACTCAGTTAAATGTATAATCGTTTGTTGGTCTATAAAATGACTGAAAATAGTACAAACAAAAACAACAATCACAGTTCCTAAAGCGACGTCTTTAAATGTCTTTTGTCTGACCAGCAGTCCAGAACCCAAAGAGATTCACTTTACAATGATATAAAACAGCTGCAAAAAGCATTAAAATGCTTAAAATCCTGCCCGAGTCTGCTGCTCTTCTGCAACATTTGCCAAAAAGTACTATATCACTAAATAAAATGTCAAAACGTCTCAGTATCAAATGCAAAATCCTGTACATCTGTTACACTGTACACTTGCAGTATAACTAAAGTGACTGATTGGTGGAGTAAACATCTGTTTCTCTGCAGGGAGACATCACGTCCAGCCTCCAGTCAAACGGGGGGGAAAGGAACGAACGCTGTTGCCGCCTAATGCTGATGAAGAACAAGGCAGTGTGGGAGACCGCGCAGCCACTGGAGCAGGGTTACCGTGGGTGAGAGCAGGGGAGGCATGTAAGGGGGAGCGTGTCGCGGTAAAGGCCTGCGAATGTCGCCGCTATCGCCTCGACCACTTTGCCTGACGGATGAGTTCAAACACAACATGGTAATAGCCTGTCTCCAACATTCCCCTAACCATAAATCTCTCTGGAAGAAAAATGGGAAAGCAATCAGGTGGGAAGAAGGTTTACTGTGTGTGTGTGTGTGTGTGTGTAAAAAAGACAGAATAAGAGAGCAATACAAAGTGAAACCAGACAATAAGAGAGCGTGCAAAACATAGTTGTGCATTGCGCACATGCAAGAGAAGGAGTGCTTGTGTATCTGCGTGAAGTTACAGACAACACTAGGCCACGAATGAGCATCTACTATATATGCGAGGACACAAAATGATGAGTGGGCACTCGAGCACTCGAGATATGAAGCTTGTTTTAGTGCGCATCAAAAAATGAAGCTGTCGTTCTTGCCCAGCACTTAACATGATTAAAGAGTGAGAGACAATAGAAAGCCTTGCCCTTTTCTTTAAAGTAGTTAAACCATTAAACGGGGCAAGAAGACTTATTCTGTAGAGATTTTTGGCAGGCAGAGCGGGTGGAACGTGGCCAAAGATTTAAGGCTTTACAGTGAGAGAGATTGAGAGCGAGAGGGAAAGGTGGAGATGGGGATCCGCCTTGGCCAGCAAGGGATGTATTTCAGTATAATGCCTGAGTATCGATCAGACCCTGACCCTTCCTGTTTATCATTCAACACATTATCACAACGGGCATTAATAAATATCTCCACACCGCTGTGTCAGCCCCTGGGAGGCAAATGTAACTGGCTAAAGGTGCTGGAGTGCACACAGTATGGTGTGTTTGCATCTGTGTGTGTGTGTGTTAAAGTGCACAATGTGGGAACACAGGAATGCCCTCGCCATTAGCTACGCACACACGCAGTCGCACACGCAGGCTCTCGAGTGACTGAGATGTAGGGCCTCATCAAAAGCACAATGCAGCCAGTGTGCTCGGTGCGCTGCATTCAACCGTCAGCGCGGTGCGACGGGGCCGTCAGGTCTGCCAAACAGCCTGCTGCAACACTGTGGCAAATGAAGTCGGAGTTTATTGAACGGGGAAGGAGGGACCGGGGGAGGGGTGGAGGAGAGGACGGAGAACGACTGTGAGGGGTAGATAAAGAATGAGGGAAAAGTTCATTATTAACTGCGATGAAAGAGTGTGGAGGAATGGAAGAAGTGGGGGAGCAGGTCAAGAGGGAGAGACTCTCGACTGACTGCTATGAACGCAGAGCGACAAACAGGGGTAGCCACGCTAGCACTTCTGCTAGCTAGTGTGCTAGCATGTTTACTGCCAGCTGACCACTACTGGCTGTGTGGACTATTACAATTTTATCTAACAGACCACATAGACAGTTGCTTTATGTTGTTTTTTTAATCTAAATTATCTTGCAATGGACACATTTCAGTAGGAACTGATTATTGGAAACAAGGTAGAGCTGTGCCCTTCTGTATTTACTGAACTGTAATGCAGAAATGTGACTTGTGCAGTTAGCTTGCTTTTTACAGTTAACATTTTTATCTTTCAAGGATGAATAATAGGCTTTGTTGCGTTTTCTTCTACAGAGTACAGTTTCATTAATATCGTTTACCTTTTTCTCCAGTACAATTAAACAAGCTAGCACCTAAATTAGCCTGCTGATGCATTCGGTCGTCTCAGCTGGTCACGTGACCGCGCCCTGCAGTTCATAGCGGCTCATCGAGTCTCTCGGTAAAGAATCATCAGTGGAAGATGGAGGACATCTAACAAATTACAATGAAAATTAGCCTTTGCTGACATCTAAACATGCCACAGAAACACATACACATACTCTCACGTCCTCCTGCTGCTCGATCGGGTCACGACGGTCTGCTCCAACAGTGGACGCTGTGACCGCATCGCTTACAGCAACCGGAGTGGGAGAGAGTGACACGGCCTTCAAAGCACGGTTTGTCTGCAAACAGTCGACAGAGAGCAAACCAAACACCCTCCCACCGGCTGCTATGAACAACCAACAGACCCTGCACAGGAGAGAGGAGACGGAGGGGAGGAAACGAGTGCAGGTAGTGTTTTGGAGGAAGGACAGGATGTGTGGGATGAAGGGAGGGATGGAGGGAGTGTTTTGATCTTTTGGCCAGAAAAGGCGACACCTCTTAAATATTAACTCCAGGCAAGGAAACGGGTTGCCCTTTGTATTCGGTTTATATGCAAATGTTTGTCTGGGTTGCTGCACCCAAACAAGTGGGAGTAAGTTATCCATGCATGAGTATAATGTGCAATAATACAGTATATTTTATTACCATTGTGTGGGCATGTAAGCAAATATGTATGTTAATTGAGGACCCTGTCATTTCCTCTGTGAGCTATGAAGGTTGTTTATTTGCAAGCCGCATACAGTACACGCATACAAATAAACACACACACACACACACTTCTTCTACCCAGAACAAATCCAAACACACGCTTGTCTTGTTTTCTCCAGCATGCACTCTGATTTGGGATTTCCTGATGAATCTCAGGAGCATCGCTGCAGCCTGCCCATCACCGCCCATGTTTTCAGAAGCAATCAGCTCGAAAACTCATAATGCCAAAACAAAGAAAAAGGCTTTAATATGGCCTTGAATTATTAACTCCATGAAGCACTAAAAGAAATGACTCATGGCTCAGATGAACTGTCAGAAGAATGACGGACAGATGCAGACTCATAGAAGACAGTTGAGAGGCTTCGTTTGAGGAAGCGGTGAAGACAGTTTCAGTCAGCAGGTTATATTGAAGGTGCAACAGTAACATAATACATAACTTCCACAGGAGGCGAAAGAGGTGTGAAGAGAGTTGCCGTAATGAATTGTGAACATATAAGTTGACATTAAAATACCGGCGCACGGCGTTTGTCTCGACTTGTTTGCTCAAAATGACCAGATTACAAGTTGTTCGCCATTGCTGTTAGTGCCACCTGTGATCCGAGCTCTCCATCCCGAGGTTACGTGGACTAACCGTTGTAGTGGTTTTGGAAACACGAAACAGAGGCTAATGCTAGCTAGACCACCGGTCTTCCTGTAATGGAGGACCAACACGGAGTGTGTGGGAGTTGCCAGTGACTCAGCAGGTGTTGGAACAACATTAACCAAAAGTAACATCTATTGGGAATCGGTGACAGTTTTAGCAAGCTAGTGGACTCAAGTTAGCGTAGTTTGCTAGCTTCTACTTTCCAAGTGGATCACAACGTCAACAGCCAAACGGGTCCCACCAAAAGCTGAATGTTGTAAAGGGGACAGATGTCCCAAATCATTTATAACGAATAAACCCTGCCGAACGTCCACAAATATGTCCCTTTCTGAAGGAAATCTAAATACGCCTAATAGCTGCAGCACCATTTTAGATTTTATTCCCCTCCACAGAAAGTGTGCAGAATTCAAAACGGACACAAATTTGCCCCTTCCATTCATTTTCCTTTTGTTTCAAAGAGTCCTTCACCCTCCCTGTTCCTTCCTTCTTTACGTTGGAGCAGACAATCTCTCTTTTTGGCAGGATGAAAGCGTCTCATTACTCAGTCGGCCGACAGAGGCCCGCGAGAGGCACAGCGGTGGCCCCGTGGTAGGAGCCCTGCCTCTGCTTTAAACATGCGTGTCCTATATGTTTAGGAGCCATGTGCGTGCGCGCGCATTCGGGCGCCATTGATATGCCAAGCGCGTTCGCTCTGCCACCCTGCCAGCTCTCATGCCCCCACCCAGCCAACCTCCCACACATTTAACACGCCGCGCTCGCACAGGATGGAGAGGGAAAGGTTTTCTTACCTGGATGGCGTCGACCGGTGCGGACGACCAGGCGGCGCAGGGAGGCAGAGAGAAGGGAGAGAAACACAAGGAGAAAGCTTGATTAGAGGGCGAGCTCGGCACTTGTAACCAACCCCTGGAGCGAGTCGAGCTGCTCTCTCTCGTTCGGCTCAAACAGGTTGATGCCTCAACAAATCCACCACGCGCTCCTCTGGGTAAAACACCCTGTCGTCCACTTTTCCTCCCCTGCTTTCTTCTCACTCCAGCCCTGTTCACAGATCCCCCTCCTCCTCGACAGAAGAGAGGCCAGCTCTTCCTTTTTGATTCCCTCGGTGCCGCACATTTCATTAATTAAAGTTATCCTCTCGTCTTCTTTCTTTTACGCTTCCCTTCTATTCCCCCCCGCAGCCAGTTCATCCTCCAATTTCCTCATCTAATCTTAAACTCCTCTTTCTCCGCATGAGCTCCGGCCTCCCATTTTCTACCCCCTCACCGCTTGAAACCAAACAGACTGAAGAAGCCAGGAACTGGTAAAAAAAAAACAAAAGGCCCTGTCATGGGCAAACCCCATGACTTAAGTCAGATTCAGACACACACTTAGAACAGTTTATGGTAATGGGAAGAACAAGAGAGCAGAGGTGTGTGTAAACTGTTTGGTCAAGTTAAAATGTTTGTAACCTGTGGGGGGCGTGTCTCTTCCTCTGACCTGGACCTGAACTGCCAAATCTAGCTGGAAGGTTCCACTCGTATAAATAGACGGGGGTCCCGGGGGAAGAGACCAAGTGTGAGGTAGTGGCAGGGGTGTTTTTTTTTTAAAGGAAAAATAGTTTAAAATAAACTTAGAGGTATTTTTAGGTAATAGTATAGTAAATTGGAGGGTGTCTATCCTCGTAGGGGTTGGGTAACAGATAATTGAATGTCTCTGGGAGCGGGCGAGTCCACCTTAATATAATTAATATAAGGGAGCAGGCTGGAGCTCCAGAGGGGTCTGTTACGGGGAAAGGAGGAGGGCGGTCGCAGCGCCTGTTTGGGACCCATTAGTGGCCGAGCCAAAAAGGGCCAGGGTTTTGGTTCCTTGTGTCATTAATTTTTGTGGGGTTTTTTTGTGCTTGTTCTGCCAATCATTGACGGAGGCGCTGTAAATATCTGCCGGGACCTTCCATTATGGACTAAATAAATTCACATGGCCGGTTAATTTTGCCTGAGACCCCTTCTTTCAGTTGCCTGGCTGATCGGCCGACCTTCACAACCCCAATTAGAAACAGTGAAACCAGCAGGTGGGCCTTCTTGCAACTGCTCCACATGACAGAGGTGACCCTTTACTACACCTTGCGTGAGTTTATCTCCTCCCTTTGCTGGCTGAAGCCTTCCAAAGGTGCACATTTACTCCTCTTCTCGCTACCCCTCAGGGAGATGTACATCAAAAACCCAGAGGCGCGGGGTCACAACAAGGCTGGACTGGGAGTGGGCCGAGCAGATAAGCGAAAACTCCTGAGATGGAAACCACGGGAAATAAAATGTGCTAAGTTTTCTTTTTAGAATTAAATCCACATTTCCCATAAAGCCTGTTCCCTCCTGTTGCAAAGAGGACGTTGCTACATGCCGAGCATCACCGAATGTGGTTATATGCACTACAGCAATCTCGTTATTCCCTGTGGGAAGTGGGAAGTCTGGTTTCTATTGCGGCAAGCCAGTGGAAACAGCCACGCCGCTCCAGGACAGGAGGCGGGTCCCCACGCTTAGGCTGGGGGAGGTGATAGAGGAGGTGATAGAGGAGGTGTTCCATCCAGAACACGGATTGCAGCCTCTGGGCGTGAGGGATTGGTAACACCTGCAAGCCATCAGGTAATCAGGGGAGGCAGCTACTCATAAGAGGCAGTTTGGACAAAGAAGCGAGAGAGGGGACACACTGAGGAGGCTTTTTGCCCAGAGGCTGTCAAGAGGCGTGGAAGCCAGGGTTTAACTCGCTCAGAATGATGGTGAATTTAAAGACCCACTGCTCCCCCTGCTTTGCTCCTTAGGACGGCGGGACAACCCCACATTAAAGAAGGCCACGGAGACAAAGACGCCGGACAGGAGGAGTCTTCAGTTAAAGTTTGACCCCTTTCCCTTAAAATTCTTTATTAAAGGAGACTTTGTTTTTGTCAACTGTCTCTGAGCCTCCTACTTCATTTGGAATCTTGCCTCCAAGTAACCTGGGTTGCCACATTAGTTGCAGGTTAAGGGATTAAGAAAAACCTTCTCAACACACAGGCTCTGCTGGAGAAGCCTGATTACTTTAATGTATGCTTTACACCTTAATCTGCTGTCAATTTTAATTTAAATTTTTTTTTAAAGCATGTGGATGGAAAGAAATCATTACAAGGGGACAGTAGTGCTGTGGCTGCATATTGGGGTTCTCACTTATTTGAAATGTAAACTACTGCTTAAAATGAAGTTAACTTTTCATTCTGCATTTTATTTTTCTGCCACTTTGTTCCTACATACAGATAGCTGCAGGGTTTATGAACACACCCCTCCCTGACAACCACCAGGTCTGGGAGGAGCAAGACATGCCTTGTGCTCCAGTGGGAGGCATTCATAAAGTCACTCTGATCTATTGCACTACTTTAGTAAAATAGACACTCGCTCTCATCATTAACGCACAATGGAGGAAAGTAGGGGGACTTGCTGAATGGATAATCATGACATCAATATGTGAGAATGTGTAATTTTGGATTTGACACCGTAGATTGCTAAACAAAAAAAAAAGGTGGGAAAAGGTTAAGCTGTTTGCTGGCTTTTCAAAAAGCAACACTGCTTGCAGAAACATTACAACAGAATCACCCGAGTCGCGTGTTGCAGCGAGGCACCGTGAACGAACAGAGCGATTCGGGTAACATATTTTGACTGGGGTATGTGGGCTGCATTCAAATTAAAACAAATGTCTTCTTTGTTTTAAAAAAACACCTCAACTGCTTATAGGTGTATGAAAAACATAACTGTGTACAGCCATGCTGAAGGCACTGAGGCTGTGCTTGGGTGCGGAGATGCTAACATTTGCTAATCGGCACTGAACACAAATTGCAGCCGAGGCTGATGGGAGTGTCACTAGTTTTGCAGATATTTGGTCTTAAATTACAATGTGATGATGGCGATGAAAGGTCATATGCGTAGGTCTGGGGACCTTCAATAACATCAGCAAAGTCCTCTAATCTTTGAAATAGTTAATATATTTCACTGTGACCCATGACCAATGTAAGGGCATCGTCCGTAATTAAGATTCATCCTCTGGGGACCATGAATGTCTGCACCAAATTTCATGGCAATCCATCCAGTCGTCGTCGATACTTCAGCCTGGACCCGCTGCCATGCTGTTGACATGGCTAAGAATTCAGTCCAAAACCATACTAAACAAATTTGTATTAAACTGAACAGATGAACTCCGTTCCAAGTATCTGAACAACCTCAAACTTGAAAAAAAACAAAACTGTGGCCTCATTTTAAAGCATGTTCCTGCCTGTGCTTTCAGTTCAGAGGTGCTGCCAAAAACCTCTTAAACTGACAGGGTCGTATAACATAAAACATAACATTTAATTTAAAAGACACCACAAAATATGATGAATGCTTTGACAACACAATACATGATAGGGGGGGATACAATCTGATTACTAACTGGCTTAATGTGAACTGTGGTTTAATAAATAAGTGCATGCTGATTATAAGATAAGAGTGACAGCTCTTGAGAACTGAACCTGCCTTCCAACCGAGTAAATAGATGGATAAGTGGTATAATACATCTATCACAGTAAAACTCTTGCCTTTTCTTTTTTTTTGCTATAAAGCAATCTAGCAGATTTCCTGTGAAACTGCATCTGATGACGTGAGCAGAAACCCGTTCTTAGGCAGCGAGTGTCCTTTATTTACAGCAATCATAATTATGGAATTATTTTATAGATTTTTAAATGCTACACAGCATCCTTCACTCCGAAACCTCTCTAGGGACACATTAGGGCTCCGACACTAGTTCCCTCTCTCACAAACGCACAACAGTCTTTCCTGGGACCTTTCGCTCGTTACTGTAAATGTACCTAAAATGTCTTTAGTGAGACGTCGGCAACGACAACTTTTTCTGAAGAGCCCTAAGCCTACCAATTACTGTGAGTTGGGGACACTTAGCAGCCGCCTAAGGTCTGAAAGTCCTTTTTAAGTCAGGCAGGCAGCCGCTCAGTCAGACATTCAGTCAGCCGTTCAGAGAGCCTGCGGCGACGGGAAAGTTTCCTGCGGTTGAAACAGGAAGAAAGAGTCAGTCAGCCCGCTGAGGAGGCTAACATGGCCTCATGTGGCTTACAGCAAACCCATCAGATGACAGGGAATAGGCACGGCGAGGAAACGCAGCAGTTTTGGTGATGGTTACATGGCGGAAGTGTGTATGTGGTACTGTACTGTGGTGAGCACACAAACAGCACGTCAAATGCTGGTGTTGCATTGTCAGTTTCAGGAAGACGACGCATTATTAATTTCTCATTAATTAAGCCAAAAATGCCAGACTTTTGGTGATTCCAGCTTTTAAAATGTGATCATCTGCAGGTTCTCTTTTTTTAAGGTCACTGTAAATTCAATATCGTTTGGATTTAAACGGTTGGTTGGACACATTTAAAAAAAAAAAAAAAGTTGCTGGTTAATTTTCCGTTAAACAACTAATTGGCTATTTATTTCAGCTCTACTGGAAATAATTAGTGTGTACTGCCTTAATAATGGTCCAAAGTTACACTAACCCTATATCTTCTGGTCAGCTGACTATCCAACATTGGTTGGATAAACAGAAGTCCACTGTCTAACAACTCTAGGTATCTCAACAACAGCAGAGCACCAAAATCAAACATTATATCCACTGTTACAAAAACCACACAACATGGTAGCGGCCTCCTGGAATGGGCCTCCCATAAATCTTTGCGGCGCTGGGAGCAGCTGCGCCGAGCGTTGAACGATGTGCAGCACCCTCTCCTTTCGCCTTTAAGGCTTTATTAAATGCCACACCGCACAGCGCATTGTAGGAAATTCATTGCCGCTAAATATCAAGCTCGGTTCTGTCAATTAACATGCAGGGAATATATTGGACAGAACAAAGCCTAAAGGAACCTTAATGGGAACCCTAATAGTCCTGCTCTTTTGAAATAATGTTTATGAGGCACTTTGGTGGTAAGTACAGTGGAAGGGTGGTGGTAAAGAGGTACACTAGTCACACTATTCACCAGCAAACCACCTAAAGTGTCCCGAGGGGCAATATGCACTTCCTAAATTCATGTTGGTGTAAAGCAAAACAGAAAAGAATATGATTTGAAAACAAATAAAGGGCAAAGTGCTTACTGGAAAGGTTACACAGTTATCACTGAGGTTTCCAACCAGTTTTTGTCAGAGCGCGTGAGGCAGAGAAAGGTTGATAGTTGTCAGGTCCAGGCATAGCCCTCACCCCCCTCAGGTGTTTTGACATTTTAAGTGAATTTAAGCACGGCGGTCTTCTGCTGCAACCCTACACCACAGCAGTCTCCATGCCGACAGCAGCACCAGCAGTTGTCTCCCAGAACCAGCCCTGACATTTTGTCTTCTTCTCGGCGTGAAGGGAGTGTGTGTGTGTGTGTGTGCGTGCGTGCGTGCGTGCGTGTATATGTGTGTGTCTTCACATGTGCCTGTTCAAACGCTGATCTGCTGCACTGCATCCTTCCACCCACAACTTTCTTTAGATAATGTAACACATGAAACCTGCACAGACTCAGGTGTCAGACCGCAGAGGGATGTCTGCGTGGGCTACACACAGTTGGGGGGGGAGAGAGAGAGAGAGAGAGAGAGAGAGAGAATCATCCTCAACATATCAGCTATGTCTTCCATTAATGCACAGACCAGATACCCGGGGCAGTTAAACGGGAGCAGACGCTCCGAGAGGCTACAGCCTTTGTAATATACAGCATTATCAGATCAGACTAACATTTTCCTTTTGTAACTGCGGTACTACATAATTAGATTAGATTCAGATTAACAGGATTATTTCCCACTGTCGTTGCAAAACAACAGAACGTTAATTAGCTTAAAATGGAAAGTAATGATTCACTTTACCCCGTGGACGTATAAACGAGAACTGGATACAGCGTCGGACGTGGGGCCCCGTTCATTCCTGTGAAATGTATTTTGGGGCCCGTGTGCATGAAGTGACGGACCCGGAAGTTGTAATTACACAGTTTGGCCACTATGTCAAATTGGCTTCAAAGCCTGGCGCGCTTCCTGTGGGAGTGGTTTTCCCACCAAGTTGCGCTTTGAGTGACATTGTATTTCTTTAGTCACATGCAGTAAACCCAGCAGGTTACAATATGTCTTCTCAGATGTCTCTCTGGGTTAAAAAAGGTGCACCGACAAAACAATTACCCGTGTGTTTTCACATGGTCTGGGTGAGGGTTTGACATTTTTTACTATATACTAGTGCCAATACAATACCAGCGTTTCAATACTGATGCCAAACTTAAATTTGTCTAAACACAAACAACTGTGTATGTATTTTAGCGTATTGTATTGATTGTTTTATATCTTAACTTTAATATATTAGTTTACTGTAAGAAAAAAAATCACTATTTAGGGGATCCTTAAATAAGATGGACTAAAATTGCCATGTTTTTTTATTAAAAACACATACTGTCTTATCAAAGAATAAATTGGTTTGCGAATCTGACCAGACATTTGATGAACTTACAGTACTTGACAGTTTTTGGGACTCTGTGCTACAAGGACATTTCCATCAATACCAAAAAAGTACCAAGGTTTGATACTCGGCCCTAAAATGGAGCATCAAACTCTGTTTTTCTTTTTTGGGTTTTTTGTTAGCAGAGAAACACAACTGAAAATGTTACATCTTTCATCTAAGTAGGTCATTTCAACAGCAGTAGAAAGCTCAATGTAATACAGTGAATAAATACAAGGACATATGTAAGGACACAACCTAGTTAGTCTACAAGCAGGCTATATAGGTTATAACTGAACAGCTTTGTAAATGACCATGGAACTAACTGGTATTTGATGTCATTCACATACAGAAAAATCAAACAGTTATATGTACTGTATAGTGGTCAGAGTCAGTGCTGCCGATGCCTCAAATTTCCTGTTTGAAGCGCATCAAAGAAATGCCACGTAACGTTTGTCCATTTCTGCTTCCATCGCATTTTGGCCTTAAGGTTTTCACGAGCGCCAGACGCTGCCGTCGGGCAACAAATAAAACACCGCATGCTGCGGGGTGCAGATCAACGTTCAAGACTACATTTAAATGGGGGAAGTCGCTCTCTCCGGCTCCTGTTCCAAAACCACGAAGCTATCATTTCTGTTGGGGCTTCACAACTTTAATGGTTTGTTAATGAAACACAGCCTCATGTTTTGAGCTCCGTTTGTTGTGCTGCTTGCTTGTACAAAGACACAGAGAGACTCTGATATCTACAGAGAACTGCACCAGAATGGGTATCGAGGCAGCCAATTAACTAGTCTTCCACTTCACCTCCCTGTTAGCACTAAAGATTCTGGGGGCAGATTTCCCTCCCATTACAGTTCGGTTAGGGTGAAATTACAGCATCAGAGGTTCAGCTGTTTTCTTCTTGTACCCTTATCTTGTAAAGTGAGCTGGGACGCCGAAACACTTAATTGGATCCAGAATGTTGTAGCACACGGCCAGCTTGACCTGTGGCCTTTTACTGCATGTGACATTAAGAAACCACAGCTTCCTCCACTGTGAGACACCAAAGTCATGACACACCACGTGTCTGCTAGTTCCTGTTGATGATTAATTAGTAAAAATGATTATTCGAACATTGCAAGTTAAGGCGAGACCGTGCATCTCCGGTGTCACCCCTAAAAGAGCTGCAGATGCAGGGCTAAATATTCAGGTTAGAGGGGTCTAGACGGGGCAGTTGCCAGGTTGTGCGTGGAAAGATTGTTCAGTAGGTCAACTAGTCTTAAAAAAAAAACAAAAAAACTGCTGGAATTGCAAATTGATTTAAAAAACAAACATTGCAAAGTGTGGCGTTGAGTCGGTTATACCATAACACCATATGTTGAAGTTGAAGCAGGATGGATAAATGGTTAAAATGCCTGAAAGTAATGGATGGGTGGTTGTAATAAAACGCTAAGTAAGTAAAGCTACAACACTTCTCAAAACCAGGGTTACAAAGTGCAACCAGCACAGGCCCCGCTGTTGATTGGCCTTCTGCGTATCGACTCGTTTGTGTATCTGTGTGCTGCGACGCCTTCAAGGATCGACAAACTGAACAGAAACGTCTTCGCGAGATATTCCGTCCAAGCAACAAAGAAATGCTCAGATGGCCAATTACCATTAGAAAAAAACGCTGGCTGCAAGGAAACAGAGCCGGCATCTAAGTCTGCTTAAAATTGCAAATTGAGCCGAGGCCCAGTATGACGTCTGACGCTTAATTATTGTGTATATGTATTTACTTGCGAGTTTGAGCTTGGCAGCGAGCGGCCAGGTCTGCGGTGTGTGTGTCTGCATGCGTACACATCCTCACGCCTCTATTGCTACTTTGGAGTACAATAGTCTACGTCAACAGGAAGTTAAGCTGGGCACTTCCTGTGGTTTATCCAATCAGACACATTTCCTTTTCACTGCATTTTGTGCATGCGTGTGTGTGTGTTGCTGGCATCCTGCGAGGGTCAGTGAGTCCATGGGGATAGTTGCTATAAAAACATCAAACCCCCGGCGGCAAACAAACGGTCGACAACACGGGAGAGACGAGCGCTTCCACTCTGACGAGACAAGAATCAGAGGAAATCAAAGCTTCGCCAAGTTACCCTGCCTCAAACGGCGTAACAACGTACCGCACCACCATGAGCACATGACTCTGTGTGTGTGTGTTTTCTCTGCTTAGCCGTTAGTCCTTGAACACCCAGAGAGAGGAGACGTTGGCTGATGTTTTCAAAGAAGAGCCATGCGTGTGTTAAGCTGTTGGAGATGACCTAACCTGGATAATATGGAGTCATAGGAGCGCCATAAAAAATATTAAATCTGGGAAAGCTCCCACCAAAGCAGGATTCACGTGTGCATGAATTGATTACTCAGCCTGGACAGGAAGGCCCGCCCAAAGCCAGTTGATTGACATCTTGGCCCTTTAAGCAACAGCAAAAGCAATAAGGGAAAAGCAAAAAACAAAAGTAAGTATTTCTCTTTATATATCCACTTTTATTTATTATTTCCACGTTTTTGTCTTTTCTTTCCCAGATGTATTCATTTGTTTTTTAATGGCACTCCTGACTCCTTAGGATAAAGGCAACGGGTGAATAAATAAATAAATAAGTCAGCTAGACGCTCAGAGCCCCCACACCCCCCACCTCTGTGTGTGTGTGTGTCTGTGTGTGTAAGATGATTATCGATGCAGACATTTTCTATGCATGAACGAGTGGGAGTGTGTTTGCCAGGTCAAGATCGATGTGCATATGAGGTACAGACACAGCAGCATGGAGTGTGTGTGTGTGTGTGTGTGTGTGTGTTCCCCTTCAGTGTATAATGTGTATGTGCCCACACATACATGTGCTACGTGTCTGTGCAATTTATGTTGCTTAGTGTGTGTGTGTGTGTGTGTGTGTATGTACATGTGTAATCCTGCTCCTTAAGGGGCTTGAGGGCTGATAGTAATGAAGCATTTCTCTCTGTGGAGCTCCGTCAGTACAACAAGCCCCTGACGTGATTAATAACTGCCTCGCCTCCCTTGTGTGTG
>JAVQJF010074123.1:0-10850 GCA_036023855.1 Gadopsis marmoratus
ATATATGTAGCATGTAGTTAGCCCACACAGTAAACCATATACATAGTATGTTGTTAGCCTACAAAGTAAAGCATATTTGTAGCATGTCGTTAGCCTACAAAGTAAATCATATTTGTAGCATGTCGTTAGCCTATTTGTAGCATATAGTTAGTCCACACAGTAAACCATATATGTAGCATGTAGTTAGCCCACACAGTAAATCATATTTGTAGCATGTAGTTAGCCCACACAGTAAGCCATATTTGTAGCATGTAGTTAGCCCGCACAGTAAACCATATATGTAGCATGTAGTTAGCCCACACAGTAAATCATATTTGTAGCATGTAGTTAGCCCACACAGTAAACCATATTTGTTGCATGTAGTTAGCCCACACAGTAAACCATATATGTAGCATGTAGTTAGCCCACACAGTAAATCATATTTGTTGCATGTAGTTAGTCTACACAGTAAATCATGTGCACTGTTTGAGGGTCTGGATAAAAGTGTGATCTTACAGTGACACCCAGTGGACAGAGCTCGTATTGTGTAAAGCCTGTGCAGGTCACTGCAGCGGGGCAGAGGTGAAGGAGGTGAAACATCCTTCTGTGCATACTGTCTGTCAGTTTATTTTCTTATAAATCAGGAAGATATGATTTGTTATGTAACAGCCTGTACAATGCAACATACTGAAAACAAAAAAACAAAAACAAAAAAAAAAACCCAGATACAAATGAAATTGTACAAAGCAGCACTGGGCTGTAAATAACCCATAATATTTTTCACATTTTTGATTGGAGGTTTTTCCTTTGCCAAACCCCATAGATCTTCTGTCAGTCAGATCACAGCTGCTCTTAGAAGGTAACTGAGCTTCTTTAATCATATTTGTTTTAGTTGGACTCATCAAAACTGTGCCTTGAAAAACGTTTGGTTTCATATTCGGTAGCAGGTTCGTCAAATTGGCAACAGGAAATGGAGGATGGTGAAGGAAAGCTGTACAATCAACCATTAGGTGGATGTCTTGGGTGAAAACACAACCACTGTATAAACATTTGACAAATGTAAATCAATGTCAACTGAAATGACGAAACCGCAGAGCCCTAATAACATTCACATGTAAACACCAGCGAAGGTCGTGGGATGCAGGCGACTCGCCCTCCCGCTGATCCTGAAACAGCCCGTGGGCTCTGGAGGTCCTGCCAGGCCAACGGAGTCAGACATGATGGGTGGGTGGACCAGAATGGAGGAGCGAGTGGATCGACAGCAAACGCTGCGAGGCAGCGGGAGTGACGTGGAAAGCCACATTCATTTCATTTTCAGAAACGTACCACATTTTGGGAAACGCCGCTTTCTTGCCGAGAGTTTGCCAGGTGGGAAAATTGATAACACTTTCATATCCGTATGCTACGGTGACGCTTCAGCCAGGGGACTGTTGGCTCAGGGGCAAACCGTTAGCCTGGCTGGCTCTGTCCAAACTGAAGAACAACGCGTGTCTCCTTTGCTTAATCCAAGCAAGAAGTGTCAAATCTACAGTTCACCTCATCTTATGTAACTGAATAATTTCTTGGCCCAACTATTTCATGGTTGCGAGGCAGCCAATGGAAAGTCTCCGCTGGCTGCCTAACAACTGGCCAAAAAAAAGTGGCAAATGGTCCTACGATTTTTTTTTTGTGCGGATTAAACAAACAAGAAGACATGCTTCATTTGTGCGTTTAAGTGCTGCCAATGGGTGGATTTTGTTACTTTGGGACAGTCGGGCTCCTTGTTTCCAGTCTTCACGCTAAGCTATAGTCACATCTACCAGACGGATGAGAGCAAATAAGCGAATTTCCCAAAATGTTTTCCCCCCCCTTCTCCTGTATCAAAACCTACCACGTCTACAAGTAAATATATATATATATTTTTAAATATCCCATGATGGATCCTCTCAGTTGCAACACACAAGCCGTAAGGTGAGAACACAATTTGCCGTTCATTTTACGCACCACTGTTTTTTAGCTTCCCAAAAGGTTCAGGTGGGTTTTGTTTTTCTTCCCAAAAGAAATTTTTTCTGTCTGAGCTTCCAGTTTTCTCCACAGTTTATAGGCTGTGAATCTTTTCCATTTGACAAGACGAGTCAGAAGTGATGCTGGGCCAGAACAGAAACAAACAGGACTGATAAAGTAGCCAGGCAGCGAACGTGGAGACATGAAGAGGACGGCAACATACTGTGGTACATGTGTAAACATTTTTTTTTTCTTCCTCCAGTTTTAAAATCCCCCCACAAACAAGTCACAATCACAAGACACTCTTGGGTTCATTCTCAAATTCAAGTGTCTGTTTTTTATATTTTTGTGAAAACATTGTCACTATTTTATTTTTTAAACCCACGTTTCAGTCTTTGTAGGCGACGATAACGTGCAGGTTGGCAGGGGAGAGCTCCTCCCGAAATAAAACGCTGACCAGAGCAGAGGTGATGCCTGTTAAAATAAGTGCCACAAGGTAAAGACAAAAAAAACAAAGGAAGCCGTTTGTGAATGTGGAAGAAAATATGTTGGAAGAAAACGTGGCCACAAAAACAAAAAATAAAAATAAACTAGCGGCTGAACTAATGTGTCGTTTTGAGGAGAAGTTAGTTTAAAAATCACCCACGAGTGTCCGAAACATAAAGTGCAGGCAGTGTCTGTTCTTCTTTGAAACCGCCGTAGCCCCCGGGCCATTAAAAGGCTCCAAGAGCAAACATCCAAAAACCAACAAAACAAATCAATAATGCTGAATTGTCAACAATCCACAGTGGAAACAGCTGGATTCCAGGGGAGTCTCTCGCTCAAGGCAGGGGTTGGATTTGGTTGTCAGTTTATCAAAAGTACGAGGAGCGGCGCGCCGCTCGGACCCCCGCCCCCCCCCACTTCCACCCAAATGCCTCCCTCGCCCGCTCCATTCACTCGACCCGGATGAGCAGTCCGTAGAGGAGCGTGCCGCCCTGCTCCTTAGTGATCCACTCGATCTCAGAGTTGCTGAAGCGAGGATCCAGGGGCTCGCTGTGGCCAAGCGTCTGGGGTCCCACCTTGTAGGAGCCGGGACGCACGCACACCTGGAAACCCACCTGAGCCTGGTGGCAGCGGTGAGAACGGGGGTCCTGAAATCTGCACGAGGAGATGGCGAAATATCACTAAGTGCTCTCTGTACCCAAAAAAAATTTCAAACCAGATAAGTGCGAATGTACCTAATGTATTAACCAGGTGGACTTACTGCACTTTAGGGGCAAAGATCTCCATGCCGGAGTAGCGCATAGTTGGGGAGAGCCGCACTCTGGGAACCTCCCTGCCAGGGGCGCTGTTCTCTTCTGGCTCGCTGTAGCCATTAGGCCCTTCTGCCTTCACAGGGGACACCGAGAAGATGGACGACGTCCCTGCAACAACAGTACAGGCTTCAGTTTTAAGAGCTTCTTTCAGTCAGCTGCTTCTGTCTTAAAAGCAAAGTCAGCTTAACGGTGAGAATGATCTCTTTCAGGGGATGAAGACAGCTGTGGGGGCATAACCGTGTCCGAGAGGAAAATACTACATTCCTCGGGAAGAACATCCTTCAGCCTCAGCGGCAAAGAGTGTGTGTCTTTGTAAAAAAGCAATGTGATGTTCCTACCAGCCAGCAGCTGGCTGTGGTCCAGCGTGCGTCGCAGCGCTCCCACACTGGTGCCGTGGTACGCGATGTGCCACTTCTTCAGTGCATTAGAAACCTCACAATGGGGCTTGATCCTGCACAAAAAGGATACATGCACTTATAGACACGCATGTAGCAATGAGAAGTACAGATGTTAATTGCTGGTTAATGGACGCACACACCTTGTCCCCTTGATGTCATTTTTAGGGGCCCTTCAGTTTTATATTGTGGCAAGAAAATGTAAATTAGCTTTGCATGTAGGCAAGTAAAAAGATTTAAGTATTGAAGACACAAAGGACACACTTCCTACTTCCTATGGAAAATGTGGAAATTAAAGGGGTATACAGCCATTTGTATAAACGTTCTCTCTGGTGCTGAGTGCTGTTGAAAATACTGCAGTACCTCTCAAAACTCATAATCACAGACGGATTAGTTCAACAGCTCACTGCTCTGTCAAGCATCTGGCTAAGAGGTCGTCCTCTCACCTGAGAGCGAAGCGGCACCATCCGAAGGGCAGGGCGTAGTCCCGGGGCGGCTCTCCTCTCTTGTAATAAGTCTCGTCACCCCGAAGCTTGTGGCAGGACTCACAGTAGCACAGGTTGTACTTTGCTTCTTCGTTAAAATAGCCATCTTGGAGGAGACAAAGATCACGATTGTTACTTGTGACTTTATCATCTGAGAGAGAGAGATTGTGGCAGTGAGGCTGGAAGACACCTCACCTGGTAACGTGAGCAGGTCCTTGAAGCGTGAGCACAGCGCCTGGTACTCGCAGGTCTTGTTGGGGTTGACCTCTGGAGGGGGCGTCCAGCACACACTCTCTTTGATTCCTGCATGAAGAAGCACAACGACGTCGTCGCACAAAGTATATCCAACTCGAGACTTTAGAGAGCGAGCGGAACCTAAATGAGAAGATAAAACAGACAGTAACCATTGGCTGCTTACCGTCAACCATGTCCGCCTTCTCCATGTCGCCCTGACAACGGGTCTCGCCACTCTCTCCACCCATAGCTGGCACGTTGTTTGTTACTATAGTAACCTGCCATGACGACACAACATTCATTAGCATATCATATTGGGATTTAGTTCACTTAGAGTACGATAGCAGAATGGAACAAGGCAAAGCGACATGTTTCAGAGTGAGTGTGGAGGATGTACTGTACGTGTCTGACTGCGGTGCTGACCTGTTCACACTGGCCGTAGAGGTCGATGAAGGGGTAGCAGGGCAAAGGAATGTCCTGCGCCGCCACACCCTGGTCCATGCCGTTGACATAGAGATGGAGACAACTGTTGGCGTCCACCAGCAGACCCAACACCGTCCCCTCGGGACAAGTGTCCAGATTAGGACCATAGTTCTCACAGGTCTGAAGATTGGCAGAGAGACAAAGAGTTGTTTTACCGGGAGACAAATGAGCCACAAGGAGGGTGTTTGGAAAGAGGATGGTGAAGAAAGGAGGAGGAGGAGGAGGAAGAGACATCGGTCAGCGAGGCATGTCAGTGAGAACACACCCGTGTCACGTAAGACAAAAATCAATAGACGACTTCAACATGATGGGCGAGTGAGTGAGAGAGAGAGAGAGAAAAAGACAGACAGACCGACCTTTAGGGAGTTGTGGAAGACAGAGTCTCTCTGCAGCAGCCAGGCGGAGCGTTTCAGACAACACGCTGTGGAGGGGAAGTTGAGCCGGTCAGGGGAATGACCTATCACCCCTAACGACAGCGATGACGTCCATGACGGGTTCAGACGGTCAATCTGAAACTGGCAACCAAAGACAGTCCGTTGACAGACTGAACAGCCTGAAACACCTCGTCTTTGTATTCATGTAGTATTTGGTATATTATTCTACTGGTAAATTCACTTGTCATTTTTTAATTTATGCTGGTGAATTTAGTTCCTGTGCACAAAAATCTTCACGATTTGCTTTACGTAATCTCTGACCCAGATTCTTCATATATGGTTACTTCTACTATTTCTACTCTATATTTACAACAACAAAAAATGTCAACAAATGCCAGGATCTTTAACTGCTCATACTGTAATTAAACTATTGAAAAGATAGCTTATATGGTAAATCTGAAAAAAACAAGGTATTTAATTAACATGGAGCCGCATATAGACAGCAAAGCGCACAGTAACGTTACCTGGAACAGCTGCTGGCGAGTCAGCGGCTGAGCGGTGACGAGCAGGCCCTGGTTGTAGCTGGACACTCTGGCTGCCGTCAGGTTCTGGTTGGACAGCTGGATGTTTTTGCCGTGGTTTTCCAGGAACGCCATGACCGTGGGCACCAGCGCGCACGGCTCAGCCTCAACCTGGAGGCGACACGAAGAGCCTGAGCTTTTGTCAACAGACAGACAGGCTCTTTAAACTTTGCCTGTCTTTAGGACCCTACCTCTCTGACGGGGGTGCTGTCCTCCTCTCCTTCGCTGCAGCTGTCAGACGAGAGCGAGGGCGCCTTGACGCTTTCCATGTCCTCCATCAACGAAGAGCTCACAATGGACACCGCCGTTATCCGCCCATACAGGTCCAAAACTGCATACACATTCTGCAAGGAGCCGGAGGGAGGTGCTGAATGGCAGCATGGGTAACGTAGCTGTGTACTGCAGGTGTGTGTGTGTGTGTGTGTGTGTGTGTGTGTGTGTGTACCTTGGCTACTGCAGTCGCTGCAGGTCCCATGTCTTCTCCATCGATGAAGATGTGCATGGTGTCGTCACTGCACCTCTTCACGCCCACACGGTTCCCAACCTACGAATCACATTCAGATCAATCACTGTCACTGTAACATACCAAGTCCTGGCAGAGCACAACACCTACTGACAAAATTAATAACCGCTTACTAATTTTATGCAACATCTGATGTTACCACAGATTATCACATCTCCTTTAGATCATCGCCTCCAGTAGATAATAATCAAGATTTAAATAATTGAACTTGAAGATTGACAGTCATCAGGTACTGGTGTTAACATCAACATTGAATAATGGTTTTGTGCTTAACCAGCACATTCCTTCAAGTGAAATGTAAAATATTAGTGCACCGTTTAAACTGAACTGTTAATAATAATCCAACTGTGGCTGCTTGTGCATCTCCTTACTTGCAAAGCAGTTTTTAAAAGCATTTTAAATAACCAAAGTTAAAAATAATGGTTTTAAATGATAACAGAGACATCACATAAAAAGACATTTCTCCGTCAGACTGTGACTCTCTCAAAGCTCTGATAACGTCTTTACTCGTAATTCAGGGCTTTGAAGCAGCCAGACAGGCTCCATCACTGAATCTGAGACCGAAGAGGAGATCACTGAGGGTTGAAAAGTCTTTGATATGACCTCTAACCAGATCTATCTTTTGTCTGCTTTGGAGCTCAGTCCCGCAGCTCAGAGCGGGGAGCTGCAGCTTACCGTGAGCCGCTCCAGTGAGCAGCAGTAGTTCTGGCACTGCAGCACACCGTTGCGACGGACCTCAGCGCCGCAGAGCAGCCAGGTGACCTTGGTGCGAAGCTGCGGGAGGGAGGGGGAGAGGCCCGACAGCGGGCAGGACGGCAGCTCCAGGGGTGCCAGCGTGGTCAGGCCGATGTGCAGCGAACCGCACCACTGCTCGTCCACTTCGTCAATCCTCACCTGCAGAGGACAGAGACAGACATCAGGAAAGTACCAGCTAGTGGGGGAAAACATAAATGTTCTTTCTAGTATAAGCAGATACAGGTATGCAAGAGGTTATTGTGCATATTGTTTCAGAAATGACATTCAGAGCATTTCCTGGTAATATAAATATACATAAAAGGGAGGCTCAAGCCCTGGTTTACCTCGAACAGCTCGTCTGCTTTCAGTTCCTTCGCACTGAACACGATGCCGTGAGCGTAACCTCCGACTCTGACGGCCTGGCAGCCATCACCGAGCAGCACCACGTTCTTCCCGTGTTTACTGTGGAGCCGGTGGGCAACGCCTGCTACTGCACACACAGAAAAAACTTTTTGTACATCATTTTAATCTTTACTCCCTCTCTTCTACTCTTTACCTTTCATTTTAAACTACTAAAAACAAAAAACACATTTATACCAAAGCGTTTTAGAATTCCACGTAACTGCGTGGAAGCCTTTAAACAAAATCTTATGTTGATTGAAAATGTAAAAATGTATGTAAACCTTTTACAGACCGATCACGCTTTTCAAGGCCTGTCAGACCTGTGCAGAGACCCTGATGTGTACCTGTACCTGGTGAGTGGATGGGGAAGCTCTTCTCAGTGATGTTGCTGGTACAGAGGCTGTTGTCCAGCGGGCCTGACGAGCTGGTGATGGACACCTGAACACACTGACCGTACAGGTCGATCACCGCATACACCTCTGTGTGTGAGAGAGGGGGAGGGGGAGGTATTGGCTGATCAAATGAAAAACACACTCCTGACTCCAGCCAGTGGTATTTCAACCATATCTGGCCGCAGCCGTGTCCCGATTCCTGACTTGTACTGACTGTTCCTCACCTGGTGGCAGACCGGAGCAGGCAACGCCTTGGTCCGCACCGTTGATGTAATAGTGGAGGTCACCGGTGGCTGAGCGCATCATGCCAATCCGTGAGGCCGTGGTCAGGGAGTCCAGGTCACAACCGTAGTTGTTGCGCATCGTGTTGCCGTCCTGCATGATGGCCGTTCCACTGTGAAAGAAGAGGAAGACAATGAAAGGCTTTCATTTGATGATTTGAAGGTTATGTAGTAAATTAGTAAGTCTACATTTCTTCCAAAAGAAAAATAACCTTAAAAAAGGAAAGTTTCTATCTGTAACAGGGGTTTAACGTTTGGTCGTTTTAGGGTTTCCAGGTGAAAAAAGGTTGAGAACACAATTGCAGACACCGAGTACATCAGAGCAACAGCGAGGTGCGCGTTTTAAGAACTTAATGAACAGTAAAATGTACTAATTTATGGTAAAACAGCTTTTGAGTCTTTACATTCACACAGTGTTCTACCTGAGCATCCACGTGTCATAGTCGATGTCAGTCATAGTGTTGGGAAACTCAAGCTCGTCTGGCCTGATGGCCGTCACTCCTGGACACGCAGAGAAGTGGCGATTACACGTGAAATGAATTTACATGGAACGTCAAAAATGCTGCCGTACACATAAATGTTAGCAGTCTGAACAAATTCACCTCACCTGCTTCTATTGAACCCGACCAGCGGTCCACCATCTTCTGAATAACGATTTCAAACAGCTCTCCATCTCGAAGGCACCTGACAAGGAGGTGACAATTTCAAATCCTGAGGCAGCTCCTCCCTTAACGTTTCTATCTGGTAACTACTCAACCACATTACTAATAATTACTCATTTATTATGTTTCAGGAGCCATAGATGGATACGCATCACTAAACGTTATTCATCAGTGGTTTCATCACCTGTTGGAAATGACAATAGCGTCATTGAATTCGCTGCGGCAATTCTGACGCAGGGCGGTGCGCCCCCCATTGGTGATGACAGCATTGGTGCCATGTAGCTGGTGGAAACGCAGGTCGTTGGTCGTGCTGGCCCCGCCTACTGAGCAGGGGCTCCCGGGGGACATCGCCGTGGGACCCTCTGAGCTGTCCTCTGGGAGAGGGGGGAGGTCCACTAACAAAAGGAGAAGCAGAGGAGGGGAATCGTTAGTAGTTCACAACTTCTAATGAAGACTCTCAGTTATCTTAGCATCCTAACTGTTCTCCCACCCATGTCGTCCATGATGGTGGCCTGAGCAGCTTGGCCATAGAGGTCGACCACAGCGTAGACGCTGGGAGGGACGTTCCAGGCTGCCGGGCCCTGAGCCACGCCGTTTACAAAGAAGTGGAGGCTGCCATCTTCTTTCCGCACTACGCCTACTGTGTCACCTGCCTGCAAGAGGGGAGAAAGGAGGGTTAATAACACATGTCTGCAAAGGAAAAAGGTCAGAAGTGTTGTGGGAGGAGAAATGGAGGACAGGGGGCGACAGACAAATATCACTCACCTTGAGCCGGTCCAGGTTGTGGCCGTACTCGTCCAGTATTGTTGTTCCATTGTGCATTACGCCATTGCCCGTCATCATCCACGTCCCTGGACAACAGGGTTTGTGAGACAAAACACATTTCACAAACTCCTCCACCCTTACAGAGAACTGTAGCAGCAATGCAGCAGATTTATTGTATTTTACCTGAGCGCAGGTTGGTCATGGTGGAGGGCAGCTGCAGGTATGCAGGGTTGTGCGTTGTGACTCCAATTTCGATGGAGCCCGCCCACTTGTCCACCATCTTGTCGATGCGAACCTGGAACACTTCATTGGAGCGCAGTGGCCGGCTGCTCAGGACCACGCCGTGGTTGAAGTCATCAGTCGCACTGTGGAAGCAGCGTTGTTAATTTACAGAGTTTGTCACTATTTAAAGTGCTGCATGTAGAGGATTTCTGCACTTCCTCCATAGCAAACTTTATTTAATTTTTTTTACAAACACTTTCACACTCACTGTGGCCGCAGCGCCGTCCTGCCCTCACTGATGATGGCGGCCTTCTGGCCACAGTTGGAGTGGAAAAGCAGTCGGTCGGGCCCCTCCGAGTCTGGAGTGATGGAAAGAGATGGCCTGGGCCGTCCGACGTCGGGCGATAAAGCCCTCATGATGGCGTTGTTGCGTCTGAGGCGGTCACTGTGGTTGTGGTTGTGGACTATGGTGACTTTCACGGCCATGCCGTAGAGGTCGACCACGCCGTACACCACGCCAGGGGTCTGGGCTGCTGCCACGCCTGGGGACAAAACACTTTAGTGGCCAGGAGTGGAGTCCGAGCTGCTTTAATCACACTTCCTCCGCAGCCCCAGTATAACGTGTGTAGTGATTTTAAATATAAAGCTAGTTCATCTCAACATGCTTGCTGGGTTACTGCTAACAGTCTGTTTGTGTCCATCAAGTCATTCACTCTTGCTATTTTGCAAGTCAGTAGCAGGTGTTTCACTAATCTAATTCACTAATCACTAATTCACTAATAGTCATTTAAAACACCATCATATTGCTGTCTGCGACCACCCACATGCAGCCCCCCCCCCCCCAGCAGTGGGCTTTCTTTCCCCTCATGAAGGGTCTCAACGTGCCTCACCTTGGTCGATGCCGTTGATGTAGAAATGGAGCGCTCCGCTGGCTTTGCGCATCAACCCTATGTGATCTCCCTCCTGAGCGCGGATGAGAGGAGTCGATTATAAAAACAGACACTTTGCACAGTAGGTGGCAGAATGGTGTGTGTGTGTGTGTGTGTGTGTGTGTGT
>JAVQJF010074130.1:0-74572 GCA_036023855.1 Gadopsis marmoratus
CCCACCCCTAACACACACACACACGAACACACATATACCCCCAAGCAAGTGGATCTAATTACTCATGAACGGACAGAGAGACAGAGTCACCCCCAATTTCTCCTTCTGGCGCATCGGTCGTGTAGCCTGGATGGATTATGCTGTAAAACCATGATATTAAAAAAAAGAAAAGGGAAAGCGAGAGTTTGTCACTGTTGAAACTTTCACTTTAGGCCTCTCTCCTGTTTACCGTATGAGGTGTAATGTCTGATTATCCACGGTTTACTTGATGGCGCTGCTCTCTCTTCTCACTTACAGAATGACTTTTAATGCCAGTTGGTCTCAATGTCACAGAGAAACCAGCACGATGTTTTGCCCCCAGGGAGCGAGGAGAGTTAAGTGCCTGAGTCTTTGATTTTCTTTTTTTTTTTAAGCGTTTTAAATGTATTACTGCAGAGCAATGGTTTTAATGCAGTCACACCGGAAATAGTTGTTTAGATTTACTAAAATGACCTTTTGCTTATCGTGAGAAGATTGAGTTTGAATGCTGTGTCAGCAATGCCCTGCCTCGAATACATAGTCCCCTGCAGATCCACACAATCCAAAAGAGGGTATTGAACCTCAATGCTTTTCTACTTTTTGAATGAAATATGTAGCATCGACTATTGAATACTATGAATTACCAAAAGTTAGCTTCAAATGCTTTACGTCATGATCAGGTATTTTCTGATTTAAGTCATAACTTTGCCCAAAGCTTGTGTTACGAAAACACTGCTGTGTTGAAGAGGTTTTGTTAAATGAAACAAAACAAAAAAAGGGGCAAAAAATTCAAACGACAACCAGCCTTGCATGTGCTTTGATCACAAACTGCTTATGTTTGCCATGCAGGAGGTTGACTATCACAGCGGGCATTGATGGGAAAAGTGTTGCAGATCCTTTTCATGAGTAAAAGTAGCCATCCCTTCATGAAAAAATACTAGTAAATGTCATGCATTAAAAATCTTACTTAAGTACAAAAGCCAAAGTATTATCAGCAAAATGTACTTAAAGCATCAAAGATGAAAGTAGCAGCAGAAGGTGCCATTTCCTGGGATATATTTTAAAATATTTGACTCATATTATTGATGCAGCATGCTGATGTTGTAGTTAGTCATTATTTTAGATTAATTGGTGGGCTGATGGATAACATTGGATCATGTTTTATAAACTCATCATTAGTATGTAGCTACAATTGTAATCTACAAACTAACTACTGCTGTCAAATAAATGTAGTGGGGCAAAAGGTACAATATCTCTCTCGGAAAGGGGCACCACATGGAAATTCACAAGTCATAATTGGACTTGCATACAATACTTAGAAAATGTACTTGTACTGACAGCTGGTGTGGTTAAGTGCCTCCTTCATGGGCACATACAGAGCATGTGTACAGACGGGGGAACATTTTTCATTAATACTCCATGCCCTGCTTTCCCCAACTGGTTTGAGATTTGTAATTGTCCAATAATAATCTCACTATCCTCTAGAGTGCCAGGCCTTTAGGCAGCTGCTTATCCAATGCACTCTGGTCGCTATGCTTTGCCATGAGGACGGTGTCTGTGCAATTGTCTAAATAGCCTTTTACTAATCTGTCATTTGAAGTGATGAGGTGTGACAGATGCAATGTAGAGTTCTCTGAGTTAGCATATTAGTGAATCAGTGCAGTTTCATTTAGCTTAGTACTCAGTCTTCAGGGGGACTCTGTCCAAGCCAAGAACATCTACTCCGCTATCATGCTGATGATGACACGTTTACTTAAATGCATTAACACAAAGACAAATGTAAATACAGACCATAAATACAGACAGTATACGGAATGAGTTTGGGTTTTTTTTTGTTAAAAAGAAAGAGGGAGACGGATGCCAATTATGGCTGAATGTACAGCGATCGGCCATAACCTTACGACACTGACAGGTGAAGTGAAGAACATTGATTATCTCGTTACAATGGCTCCTGTCAGTGGGGAGGATATATTAGGCAGCAAGTGAACATTTATCCTCGAAGTTGATGTGTTGAAGCAGGAAAAATGGGTAAGCGTAAGCATGTGAGCGACTTTGACAAGGGCCAAACTGTGATGGCTAGACGACTGGGTCAGAGCATCTCCAGCACTGCAGCTCTTCTGGGGTGTTCCCGGTCTGCAGTGGTCAGTACCTACCAAAAGTGGTGCAGGGAAGGAAAACCGATGAACCGGCAACAGGGTCATGGGTGGCCAAAGCTCATTGATGCACGTGGGGAGTGTGGGATGTTTTTATCACACATATTATTGTTGAATCAAGTACCTCAATAAATGACCTGATCAATGTATGAGACACTATTAGACTACACTGAGTATTTAATTACACGATGATGACAGACACACAGACACCTAGAGAGTTGGCAGAGTCAGCAGAATAGTGGGGAAGTAACAGAAAAAGAACACGATGATAAGGGGAGTCACACTAGGCAGAGAACAAAAAGATAAGGATGGTACAAGTAATTAGAAGTGATGAAACGCATCTCTTTTATTTTTCCAAACTGGAACCCGGCTCAGAAATAAGGGTGTGTGAAACAGGGACAGATGTAAAGGGAGGGTTAACATCACAGAGGGGAATATATAGACACAATTGTTTACTGATTGATCAGCGATATTCTAAAAAAGAAAAGACAATGGTAAACAATGGTGTATGAGATGGGATGGAACTGAACTCGGGTGTTGCTGTGTTATTGATTGACAGTAAACTCTACTCTCTTTGACCTCTTTTTCGTCTCAGTTGATTCTTTAACAGTGTTTCAGAATATTATAAGATACAATTAGTTCAAGGTCGAGCAAGGGATCCTGATGGACATCTGGCCCATCCGGAGGGGTCCCGAGCCACATCAGGAGCGAAGACTGGCCAGTGTGTGTGTCCCAACCAACAGAAGAGCTACTGAAGCTCAAACTGCTGAAAAAGCGAATGCTGGTTCTGATAGAAAGGTGTCGGAACACAGAGCATCGCAGCTGCAGACCGGTCAGCATGCCCATGCTGTCTGAATGTTATGGCTGGCCAGTGTATGTGCAGAGGAGAGAAGAAGAATAGATTCAAGTTGATCAGTAGATGAGAGAATGCCTGCTCCAATCATTCGTATTACATGTTAAAGATGGAGACAAATACCCTCTTTTTCAGATAAATTGTTTTGTTTTGCACACACACACACACATCATTCAACAAGCATTTTAAAATCAAAGCCTCAATCTGTTTCTTGTGATGTTTTACAGTGAGACATTGCTTTGTACATGTACACACACGCATGCACGATGCCTCTTTAAGCAAAGGTTTCAAAATCAAAACTTTCTGCTGTCATGTTCTTTGCATATACAAAAGCTCCAATCATTTCTAACCTCTGGCACACACTCAGTCAGACCCCCACAAGCGATTTACTCGCTCAGCAGGGGGGGCGAAGGTATTCATTCCCTATTCCAGTGGCATTTCTGACTCCAATCATCTTTCACTTGTATCCTTTTTGTGTAATTTGGACAGGAAATAAGGAATTTTGAGTAGGTCTGTTAAGTCCTTCCAACAGTGAAACTACCAGTGGCACCTTTGCAGTGTTGTATCTAGGTGTCAGCTGCCATGTCAAGTGCACTGATGTGGACTTTGCTGTTGAAATTACATCATAGATGTTCTTAGCCCTCACTGCATATTACTGTGAGTGTCTCCTGTTAACCAGGCTTGTTGTAAAGCCCTTAATATGTTATTCTTGTTGACAATCACCTATACTGTATGCACAGCCTTGCTTTAATCTCCCTGTCCTTTATGTGAAGTGATATTCCCTGGAAAATAAAAACTAATCAGCTTTTCTAAACTGAAAAATGTCATCTAGCGGCAGAAAATTATTTTCTGATTTTTCTATCTCCTCAGCCAAAGAAAACCAATTTCATTTTTATTGTCATATTTTCAGCAAGTGAATTGAGGGTTTTTTCTATGGCGGTGAAAAGGTTCTAATCCTTATTGCTACAGGCAGAAAAATAATTGAGTCAAAGAGGTCAACACACACGCACATACAAAGATAAAGGCGCACACAAACTAGCTTTGTACTTACACAGACATGTGCAGCACATGTTCATCTACACAGACCAGCACACAAACTATTATTGTCATTATCAATTAATCTTCTTATTAATATATATTTTTTATTAATTAGTTAGGCTCTGAAATGCTAGGAAATATTAAACTAGACTAAGAGACATATTTTTACTTTGACCTGATGACGGCGACGGAAGAAAAGTCGGGGGACCACCAAAGTCATAAGGATTCATTCTTTGGGGACCATGAATGTTAGGAGTTGTTGAGATACTTCAGTCTGGACCAACAGACAATGCCATCACTAGAGCCACGCTGCTAGGACGGCTAAACCTGAATTTCACATAGACCAAAAATATAAAGGTGACACTGAGATAAATCTGAAAAGAAAAGGAGGACATTTTCACATATACTATATACATATAGTCGCATCTAAAACCCCTCTGCAAACTATAAACTAAAAGTAAAAAAATCCTATTAATGACATATTGTGGGACACTACATGATGGAGTGTCTTGTGAAAGCACACCATGCTTTACGAGCACAGAGAGTACCAGAGTGTCGACCTGCTCTCTGGAGCGGACATAAACGTTGCTGTGGTCTTACTGAGTAATACATGTGTGCAGACATGAATAATCATACAGTGGTGGCCCCCGGCAGACTGTGGTGCCGGGGGGAAATCAAGCTGAACGGCACCCAGCAGGGACCCTTCCATTAGCTAAAGTACAGGTAGATCAGCCCTGCCTGCCTGACTATCACTGTCACGTCCACAGTGGCAAATGTGTGTTAGTCCATATTTGCAGGTAGGTGTGTGTGTTTGATGCCTGCATGAACACTGGGACAGCTATGGTCACGCTATGCTGCCTGCATACACCGACCTGATATGCAGCCATTAATCATTGAGCAAGCCCTATAAATACCTCCTACAGGAATTCCCCTTGTGTGAGAGTGTGTGGCTGTAATCAAGCAAAGGAAGTAGCCCTTAAGTTTTCTGTCTCTGTCCTTTCTCCTTCCTCTTTCTTCCTTTGTTGTAGAAGAAAAATGAAGGTTTGGACGCTTTGACCCATATGCGTCCTTGCCTCATCTCTCCGATGAACTCCCTCAGACCTGAAGCAAAATACTTTGAATGAAGGTGACAGCTGCCAATAATCATGGATTTTCACCTCTTTGTTTGTAAGCATGTGTGTGCACATGTTTAATATGTGTGTGTGTGTGTGTGTGTGTGTGCGTTTGCATGCACGTCTGCCCGTGCTCGACTATACGCTTGGTTGCGGTTGGTCCGTCTGTCAGCCAGGTCATTAGGATCGTATCCAAATCGCACCAAACTGAACCTCTCATCTCTCATTTAGTCTGATGGGCACCCGCTCGGGGGGAACCACAAAGGGGAGACACGTCCCGCCATGTCTGTCCTTCTCACTCACGCTCTCTGTTTGTTTGAGCGTGCATGACCATACGTGCCTGTTCGCAAATGGCTGAAGGGCACTGAGTGTAGACCCGTATTTGCCATTCATTAAAATTAATACAATATTTCAGTATCTACTCTCAGTGTAACAGCATGTGCCATGGTTATCAAAACTGAGCAACAAGTTATTCCAGTTGAGCCTGATTGGTGCCATCCAGTGTCATTAATGCTGGGTTTTTGCCTATAACACAGCTCCATGACTTTATGGACTTTATGGTACAATATTTAACGAGATGTGGGCTTAATTACATGAATGTGCATGTGGATCATGATTTGACCCTTCTAGATAACGTCCACGTTAAATGTCGACATGGTATAGGCATCCAAGAGTGTCCGGACAAGTGACATTTTTTAAGTTACCTTGCAGTCCGTTCACACACAGGCAATATAAAGTGATTAATACATGTCAAATTTTACATATAGTACCTTTAAAGGAATAGCTCGATATTCTAGGTAACTCTTTTTGTTGAGTTACAGTATGAGAGGATAGTTCATATAGGAAGCTTCAGCCAGATGACAGTTAGCTTACCTCAACATAAAAACTGGCAACAAGGGGAAACAGCTAGCCTGATCAAGAAATAGTCCCGCATATAGCTCACAGTAAAACCGCAACATGTCATTTTTACACTTTGGTTTTTATACGGATTTAATAAATGAGAATGAATGTTAATTAGTGAGGCTTAGAGATGCTGTTGGGTGGATTTTATTATCCTAGGATAGAGCCAGACTGTTTCCCCCACTTAGTTCTGTAGTGAGAATACCTGTTCAGAACATATATGCTAACTGTCACATGTCCAGAATTACCTCATCTGAAAACAGAAAGATGCAGAATCCTCTTCAGTCCATTCAAAGCCACCTCAGTGTATCATCCCGCCCACACCAAAGATAGCACAAAGTAAGACAATAGCTGAAGGCTGATCTGACATCAGCATAATTCATAACACTCTGCAGGCATATCAGTGTCAGGTATATGCCAATGTGGTTTAATTACTACACAGATAATCCACAGGTAAGTACTCTTTTTTTTTTATTAATTTCCATTTTTAATGTCCCCATATCCATTCATTTACTTTGTCGCAGCTGCTGAGGTGCTGGGGTGGAAGGCATTATGTATTTTGGGAGGAATCATTTCAAATTTACCCTTTTCCCCATTGCACGGAGAGGAGCCATTACACTGATGTAAATAATATGGTAATTTGGCAAAACGTCAGGCTCCAGTATCTATATCCAGCTGCAATATTGTTGGCTCTGTGCCTCGAGCAATTATGTAATTATGTAAGTCCATAGTGTATTTCTATGCCTCTTCTTCTTCCTTTAACTTCTAAAACCTCAGTCTATCTTTTCTCATTTGAAAGGCATTTGTCCAGCTGTGATGGTCAAGTGCACTACCAGCCAGTCTGAAGTGAGTTTTGGGCGGGGCTAGACCTTCCCATTCTTTTGCAAGCGTTCACTATCATTACGTTTTTTTTTTTTCATGGTTGTGGTTTTTCTGTCAGTAAAGGACAAAGACCAATATGGGTGTTGAAAACAGACTAGGAAACTGTGTAGAATACAAAACTGAGAAAAGTGAAGGAACATGAAGACAGCAAAGTAATGTAAGGAAGAAAAGGTTGTGGAGAAGAGGGGGAGAGCAGGATCATTATGTTTCACCACAGACTACCTTCCTCGGACATCATTCTCCCTCTTCCAATTAAGCCCTCCAAAAACAGATCTCTGCAGACGGAAGGGAGGCACTCAGCTAAGACCCTGAATGTCTCCCACCGGTCCAGTTTCCCTGGATAAGCAGTGGATCAGTGCAACTGCAGCACTGCTTTGTCTGAGAGACTGGGACCTGCTTTGTCAAGTTGAGGAAACTCCAGCTGTTCTGTTGCTATATGCAACTGAGGACGCATCCTTTACCAGAATAAAATGAGCTCGCCTGGAGAGAACAAGAGTTTGTGGATTTATAGCAGGCATTTTCAGCACAAGCCAAATGGTTCTCTGATGTAATCAGGCCTCCCATTGCAAGAGACACGGCTCGTCTATGACCTTTGCCTGTAACACACTCACACATACAGTACATATAAATATATCCACAGAGACCCGTTTGCCTCAGGTTCACATACAGACACACACTCTGTAGGTACAAGCACAAACCGCTCAGTTTATCTCCCTCATCCTCTTCCTCCATTACAAAACATGGGTGTCTACAAAATATAAATCTTAATAATCAAAATAATAACAAATCAAATACAAACTTCACCAACACACACCTGCCATGTATTTTTTCTTCGGAGCATCACACATTTCCTTGTCTTGCATCATAATAAAGTCCCTCAAGGTGGGCTGGGAAACTCAACCATGACTTGGCTCTTTGTTGATGACTCATCCTAATCATCCCCACTGCCCAACCAATTCTCTTTCTTTTCATCCTCCAAGCTGTTCCCATAAATCAGTGGGTTTGCTTTTACGTAATATCCTAATCATTGGCTCTCTGTAGGATAATTGAAACTTTCCTTCATTGTCCTGAAACCCTGAAAAGAATTCTAATGCAGTTGAATTTGATCAGCGGCGATGAAGTTGATTTGAGTTTCCTCAATGTGCTGAGCTCTACTGTCTGAGTAATTGGAGTGTACTCTGTGTGAGAGAGAGAGCGAAGGTACTCACATCAAGCAACTCTGTGATATGTGTGTGGAGATAGTGAGATTGTTGCTAGGATGCACATCTCTCTCTGAAAGGAAATGAAATCTGGATGACAGCACAGCGGCAATCAATTAATCCTCCGTGAAGTCAGGACAGAACCATATGCACTCACAACACACACACACAGCAGTGCTGTAGTAATATTTCAGACCGTCCTCTGTGCAGTAAGGCAACAGAGTTGAAGCAAGAATTTAACAGTTTCTATTTATACCTGACCTTTACTACTAGAACCTTCTGTGAGTGTATGTGTGCAGTATGTGTGTACGTTAATTTATATACAGGAGCGTCATCAAGCTAGAAAAACTGGAGGCGCTGCAGGAGCCAACACCCGCACAGCAGCACAATGAGCGTGGAGTTTATGCAGTAAGTTATTGGCCTTATTGAACCACAAAACAGAATGAATCTAAGAGCCAGACAGCTCTAGTGGCTTATGAATAATGATTCCTCAGCTAGGTAATTTCATTTATCATTGCGTACTTTTAGCTAGAGTCTACTTTTTCTTTACTGGCAAATTGATTCCCAAGGTTGAGAGACAAGGGGATGTTAGTACTCTGGGGTTTGTTTGAACTCTTTTTTTTTTCTTTCTCTATTAACCACTACGTAAGTCGGCGAGATTGAAAAAGACAGAGAGATAGAGAGGGCCACGATGAGAGAGCCTGGCATAAACATAAGACAGAATCCATCAATGTCACAGTAGCACTAATTATTTTGATAGCAAGTGATGTGACGCCACAGTGCTTTGTCTCCTTTACTCCTCCGTCACTCTCAGCTTCATGCCATTTAATACTTTGCCCACAGTGTATTACATTACCTCTGCTGCCATTCCTCTTCATCAGCAGATCGACTCTTGATGCCTTTTGCCCACATGAAACATCAGTCTTACCAGTGATCCAATGCAGAGACAGAGAAAGGAATTAGATGGACACAGAAGTAGTTTTAGTGGCATTGTGTAGAACCACTGGTTGTCGCTTTTAGGGGTTTATGACAGCCAAGGAAGTGCTGTCAAAGAAATAGGATGCTGTTAGTCTTCTGACAAGGACAAGGGCTTTGCATCCATATGCAATTGGGGAACAGAAGCCTGCATGGTGTATTTTGGGAGTGATTCCATGGAGGTGTATGTATACAGTGGCAGAGAGCATAAGATAAACAGCAAATAGAAGAAGAGCTTGTTCACCAGTGTATCCTCCCAAGAGTATGGTTCCCTTTATACATGACAGAAATATCAAAGGCCCGTTTGATCTCACCGCCGGCTTTTCACCCTCCGAAACAAATCGACACGGTTCAGGGCTTTTTTTTTTCTCAATAGCTGCTTGTTGGAGTTTTGATGATGAAATGTTGCAGTCTGTTCAATCCCTCATGCTCTTTCTCAGCTCCTCCCTTTGGTGTTCTTTCTTTTGCCAGTTCTCTCTCTCTCTTTCTCAAGTCTGGCTCCACTTCTTCTTCGTGGCTCAAGATCTCACCTCATATGGATGTATGACTATTTGCATCTGGATGTGCTCCAGGCTGGCAGTTTGTGCATGGAAGAAAAAGCAGAGGTATGGTAGAGGAGGGGAGAACATAGTGGAAACAGATAAAAGTAACGATAGAGGGAAATGGAGAGCAATATGCCAGCATAGTTAGTTCTAAATGCTTGCCATCACACCCCTATCCAATCTTATCGCCACACACTGTTACAGGCTCTTAACAGTTCCGTCTGGTCCAAGTTACTTTCAGTGTGCCTAATGTCCACCAATTAGGCCCAGGCTCATTTTGGACTGAGAATGTCTGATTATTTGTCATTTGTCCCATCAGAGCTGTGTTGCTGAACTCATAACTGCTACTTAATTGGCTAGGAGGCAGAACACTGGGTCTATATGGGTGCTTAGGCTGGCTACTGACGGATGATGATGGCTAGTGTGGGACTGAGACAGCCTATCTTTGGGGTAATGGAGATGAATGGCTGGTGCTCTGCAGATGTCTTATGTTTTCTATTTAGCCCACATAAGCCCTCATGTCTAGACTGGAGGTGCCTATTAGAGGTGTGCCGAGTACATGCCGGTGTCTGCACTCCATGATTAAACTTAAAAATGGTAGCCATAGTGCACTGCATGAAAGTGGGGAGTCAGTATTTTTTTGGAAAGGACTGGCAGATAGCAACTCGCCAGACAGATAAATGAGCATAAAGCTTCTGTAAAAAGGGTAGTAAAGACTAGAGAAGTGGGCATGTAGCCATTTTAATTCCTTGTGGAACAAATTGGATGAAGAAAGTCGTTCACAGCAAACCTCCACTAAGGTCACTTAAACAAACACAGTTGTGTTGATACAGTGCTTCTCACCAAAATGCATTACGTGTGTCTCTGATTTACAATAAATATGCTGAATGCGTTTCCTTCCTGATAAAGCATTTACATAGCTGATATTTTGGATATGCAAAATCAGAAATCTCCGTTTCTAACTCAAATGTTTTTTGTTTTTTTTTTGGTACAAGGAATATCAATCAAACAGGTGTTGGGTTGATAAGGTATCTCTCTTTTCTTTGTCATAAATCGTGTTTTTTTTTTTATGTGCTACATGTCTTAGCACATTACTGCCACCAACTGTCAATCAGAGAAATGGTAGGAAATCGAAGGCATATCATTCGATAGCATGGCCAATCTTTGATGGAAATGCTTGCTTCTGGGCAATTTGTCTTCAACTTCTTTGTGTTTTCGGGCTGGCATAGTTACTATACCTTCCTCTGCAGTCAGCAATGTGTATAGCATTACCCATTTGCTTGTGTGCATATATGTGCATGAATAAAGAATGAAATACTTTCAAACGAGGACCCGTTCATTAAATTATAGTGGTCATAAATTCCACAGGGTACCTTAAACTCTCAGTGGCCGTCAGTGGACAGTTGTGGTTGCCTTTTGGTGAGAATATATGTGCATGAATGGGATGTGCAATGTTGGAAAAGAAGATAAGTGCTCAGCCAACTTTCCCTGGGTGAATGATGGCTTGGAATCAACAGACAGCCAGTGTTTGGTCGATTGGGACAGATGGACAACACCTCAGCAGATAAGACAAAATGCAAACAGATAAACAGTCAGGCTTATAAGACCCATTAGATCAAGCTGTGAATAACTGGATTTTGCTCAATGGACAAGTGGAAGGAGTGGAGGCAGTGGAAGGAAGAGCTGAAGAGCTGATATGGTGTGGAAATAAAGGACAACGGGAGGGGGGCTTGGCTGTTTCCAGAAATAGAAAAGTAGCCAATATGTCCCCGACTGCATCTTGGAAGATGACAGGAAGAGAGAGTGAGAAAAGAGGAAAGCAATGGTGGAGAACAAGGGCTCATAACTGCTTCAGCTTGTATGAAGTCAGACTGAATCTGTTAATTTCACACCTCACTTCCATGTCCACTCTCTCCTCTTTGGCCTCTTCATCTTACAAGTCCTATTTTATTAAGGAACATGAACATATTCTCCGGTCCATTTTCCCATGTACAGTAACCATAACAACCAGGGGGGGTGATCATTATTCTGGTTCTACACTTGTGCACTGTTTATGATCTATTTGACTAAAGGCCGTTGTTTCATCCTTTTTTCTTTCTTTTTTTTGTCCCCCATTTGGAGAGTCCAGCTCCCATACACTGCAGTCTCTGTTTCTGCTAAAGCTAGCGGATGTGAAACGCTTGCTTTTTACCCATAGAGCACCATTAACCTCATAACGGAGGCTTCTGTTAAACCTCCAGCTGTAAACAAGATGCATTTTTACTCTTTGTGTTGTGAATTTTTAAACCATAAAGGTTTCGAATAGATGTGGACCAATGTAAAGTCTGCACAGTGCAGGACCAGGTGGACTAAAACGAATGCGCATGTGTAGTGGGCTTCACTAATGGAAGTAATCCGAGATGCGCAGAACTTTTATGCACTGGGCGAGCAATTTTCATACAAATAAATGGGCGCCATCTCGGAGGGTGGTATGTAGTTCTTATAGTACACCCATGGCCTTCACCAGGCAAACTCAAAGGTATTATAGAGCTCTGATACAGTATGTGGCATTATGTGACCAAAAGTCCACATGTAGATCACGTGATGACACCTAAGCAAACTACCATTTGTTGAAAAAAGACAATGAGATACTGTTCTGCTGTATTAGTATTAGTAAGTGGACCTTTGAGCTGAGATTCTCCTCACCATACAGAGAATAAAATACTTTATCATTCCCTATTGCTCTTCGGTCATACAAGCACATGCACTTTAACAGTTTGTTACATCAACAATTCTTCAATTCTCTTGTTTCAGTTCTAAATATGGAATTGCTGTTTGGGCTGAAGCTGATAACCGTTATTGTTGCACTTTCACATCTTTTGCCTTTGGTCATTTGGAACAGTAATTTTGGCATTAGCTCTTGATATCATTAGCTGGATATTGAGTTTTGGTATTTGGTATTGCGGCTGTAATCATTTTAAAAAAGGGAACAATTCACAGGGGCGGCAGTATGATTGTTTCTGTGTGTGTTACATCATGGGGTGTGACTTAATTAATTGCATTAGCTCTTTGACTGTGGCTCAGCCCATGCTGTAGGAACTATTGGAAGACTCTTTAGCTGTGTGTGTGTGTGTGTGTGTGTGTGTGTGTGTTAGCCATTGTGATATTCACCCACTGCCATGGGACCAAAAGAGGCACTGAATGGAATAGATAAGAGGCATAGGCAACAAAGGAAAAAGACACAGAGAGACACACATGGAGTAAAGAAGAGCTGTCTGAGTAATACCAAAGCCACTCTTATGGAACTAAAAAGCAAAAAGGTCAGCCTGTCTGTTTGAGAGAAGCATTCCTCAGGGCTCCAGAGCTTGATCTTCTACCCGCTTTCTTTCTGCTCCTGTTTTTAACCACCTGCATTGCACTTCTGTTTTCTATCCCTCCCAGGCAGCATGGGGCAGTTGGTTTGGGATGGAGACACCTGTACTCTCCTCAGTGTAACCGCAACTGGGGCAATAAAGGACAATAGGAGGAGGATTTAAAAGTATAAGGTTTCTCAGTGGACGAACATAATGCAAGAGGGTTTAAACCCATATTGCACAGAAGAACAGCAACATCCTCCTCTGTCTTTAAACCCTCTCCTCTCCTCTCCTCAGGGAGAGTAAACTCTGCCAGGCAGACAGCAGACTGGATGCTACATATCTTTTTTTATTTCTTCTCCTGTTCCCTCACTCTCTCCCTCTTTCTCTCTGTGCCCCGCTGTTCACTGGTGATGTCACTGATGCAGAGATAAATATGTTGCTTTAAAGACCGGCTCACTGCTGAGGGACAGTCCGCAGTGCAGAGAGGTAGAAGGAGGGAGGCTTAGCAGAATGAAACCGTGTGAGATCGACAGACGGACAGAGCAACTTAGTCTTAACCAAGCTCCGCTCTAATGGCGCAGACTTGCTGTGATGCATGGCAGACAAGTAGAGAGTTGGTGAGTGGCAGCAAGAGGAGGTGGGGCAAGTAGTGGTCTGTCAGTTCATGTTTTAAATATGCCTCACTGCTCAGTCACAAATCAATGGGCTAAGCCTTACTGAAATCAACAGAAGGGATCCTGTGTTAGAGATATAAAGAATGATCTACAACATTTCCACACACACACACACACACACACACACACACACACATTCAAATACACGAGCCTCCACGTGCACTCAGGCATTCATAAACTTCAGCAAACACACAGAGAAAGAGTTTTGGCGCGTGCAGATGTCTTGCAGTAGCGGTGATTTATAGCCCGCCAGCTCATCCCGAGATGAATTCTCCCATGAATCATTGCACCTGCAGTGGTGATGACAGAAAGGGCTGTGTCACTGGCTGCTCCCTTTGTTTGGCCCTACTCTACTCTGTCCCTGTCTTCTCTGTGAAGTAAACTCTACATACACAACTTGTCTTTGTTTTTCCTTCTGATATGTTTTTCCTTCTGATGTGTTCACGTCATGTCTACATGACCTACAGCAGGCGGGCGGGTGATGAAGATGTGGGGTGGATAAAGCGGGAGGCAGCATGGCAGCTCTGCAGATGTTGAAACACTAGTCGTCAACGTCCGTCACTGACAATAGTCCTCCACATCTTTACACTTCTGTCAATGGTGCTTAGAAAAACATGCTATTTGCTTTCTTCAGCCCATCCATGTCCTGAATTATGGATCACTTGCAGTCACATGCGTGAGCAAGCTTCCTGGTTGTAACAAGAACGCATAGCACAGTTTTGCAGCACAGCCCTCTCTGTCCCCTATTTGCAGTGTCATCAGCTGCTGTGTCCTCATCCTCGGTGTGTGTAACTGCTGAGTTGCGTTAGTTTGAGCACAGATAGACCACAGGCCTGCACACATATTTGTTTAGAAAAACGCAGACGCAGCTCAACTTGAACACTCTTGTCAGAGTTCGTAGGGAGTGGGAGGCTGAGGAATTTGCTGAAGGATTTTCTGCCTCTCTGTCTTTAATCACGACGCTAATTAAAGTTTACTGGCTAATTGTGGCTGAGATAGTGTTTCTGTATGCTGCCTATTTCTTTGTGCTAGTACTTGGCTAATTACAGAGCTAATGGTCTATTGGTCTGCTCTGCTGTGGCTCTAATGCATGAACAGTAAAGTGATGGATTACGGTTCGTGTTCATCAGTCCTGGTCCCGCTGGAGCTTCCCAGGAGGTTCAGGCTTTTGCTCCTGCCCAGCGATGAAACTGGAGCACTGAAATTCATCTTGTCAGTCTGTCACAGCAGTCAATAGTTGTCATTACGTGCCAGCTCATGAGACTTCTTATCAACCTATAATCTTATACACGGTTAAACAAAAGACACACGTGTGCTTGCACGTGACTTCTTTCATGCATGGGCACTCCTCTCCAGTCAGGTTATAACACTGACAGCTGGTACTGACAGGTTGATATCCTGAGGCTGGTACTAGGTGTGTGCAATGTGTGTGCATTCGTTAGCCATAACAATGATTAACAGGGTTAATTGGGCACAGTGAGGCTCTGATTATGCTGCGGGTTGACATGGAGCTGCTGGAAAGCTGTCAGAGTGCTGTCGGAGCGTCGCGCTCTACCTAGACATCATGTCTGACTTCTGTCCTTGCAAATCCCGGCAGATCAGGATGGGGCGACACACAGCTCTTCAAAGGAAGATTGTTTCTTCTTGTCTTTGGTTTAACAATTGTCTGTATCACCTGATCTGTGGAGTGTCTTTTCTGAAATCATGGAGCTTTTTTTGTTTGCACTATCTTGCAGTTACTTTGCCTGCTAAGGACATAAAACCAGAAGTACAAATTACACACCAATGTCATCGCCTCGACCCCACACTCCCGTATTCCCGTACGTTGTCATTTTCAGCCAGCATTCCCAAAGAAAGGAGAGCACAAAACATCCTTTGAAATCCTTTCATTCTATACATACAGGGTCCTGTAGTTTAAAGAGCTGATCTGTGTCTTGGATGTGGAATTCATGCAAAAGTCTGAGGTTATTCAGTTTGGTCCATACAAAAGCACAGGGATGGTACTCTCAGAAGCCAAGCCTATTATAAACACAGCTTTCATTGAATGTTCCTCTGTGTGTGTGTGTGTGTGTGTGTGTGTGTCTGTCTGTCTGTCTGTCTCTGCTTGTGTGTGTCAGCGTGCTTATGTCCTTTGCCTTTGTAATCGGATCTCTGTGATGTCTTGACTGTTTGTCAGGGGAAAACAAAGCCCTCTGAAGGCAACAAATGATAAACACAAGGGTGAAGAGAAAGAAAGAGAGAGAGAGACCTATTTGAATTAGGGAGTCCTTTTTCTTCACTGCATGCTTTGAAGCCTGGTGATCGGATCAAGGATGCTGTAAGAAATGGGATAAAGGAAGGGAGGGGAGTGATGAGATTTTCCTCTCTCTGGGAATGTGGGGATGTTGTCACTTGTGCACTCTACAAGCGATGCTAAGCTTGTCATTATCATACTACTGCATGTGTATTTGCATGTATGTGTGTGTTCAGAGGGGATACTTGTATCACATACTGTCAGAGCTCTCCTGATATTGGCGAACGTCAGAACCCCCCACACACTCGCTGAAGCGTGCACATTTCTAATAGCAAATCATGTTGGAGTCCTCATCCACCGCTTCAGATCCTTGATTGAATTAGATCAGCATGTTTTGTCCTTAAGAGGATTTCTCCACATGCATTTTGTATGAGACTGTAATCGGCACTGTTACTATCACTGCTGCTATTCAGGGAAGAGGATTATTAGTGCAGATTACATGCAACTGTAAAAAGATTCTTCAAAAAAAACATCATGTCCACCCACAGTGTGAGCATACATTTCCACCAGAGGGAAAGAAATGATAAAACACTACCAGAAAAGTAAAGAAGAATGTATTATGCTTAGTGTTTTGGCATCTTTGCCCCTCTCTGATATATAATAGCTATGATAAAAGCTACAAGATTTCTCTTCCAATATTAGCCATTGCCCTTTTTAATCCTTGCCTATTATGTCTCCACTTTACCATCCACTATTAACTATTCCTATTTTCTTAAACTCAAGTGGTCATCCCGACAAATTTCAATGAGGCTTCTGATCTCACCACAGTACTGACACAAGCTCTTATAAAAGTATTAAATGATGTACGGCTGAATAATGATTCAGATAAAATATCTGTCTCAGTGATGTATTTGACACGTTTCATCATAAAGTACTGTTGGACAGGTTGGAAAATTGTGTAGGACACTCCGGGGACGTCAATTTGGTTCTGGTCTTATTTAGAAGGCCGGAGTAACTTTGTCATTATTGGCACTTATGAATCAGATAGGGTGGATGTGGACATGCGGAATACCCCAGGGATCAGTTGTCGGACCTCTTCTGTTTAATTTCTATATGCGGCCTTTGTTCCTAATTCTACAGAACGAGGATATTGATTACCATAGATTTGCAGATGACATGCAGTTATGTATGGCTCTCGCACCTCATGACTGTAGCCCAATAGACTCAGTGTTTAGAGCAATATAAATAATTGGATGACCCAAAACACTGTACAATTCAATCAAAACAAAACAGAGATTATTGTGTTTGGCAAAAAAAAAAGTTAATCAGTATTAGCAAATGCCTCGATTTATGGGCACTAAAATCCAAAGACCAAGTTTGGAAACTTGACTTTATAGATTCAAACCTTACCTTGCTTGACCAGCCACATCAAAGCAATCACCAAAATAGCATTTTATCATCTTAAAGATATTGCCAAAATCCAAGGTTTGTTGTGCCAAAAAGACGAAGAGAAGCTCACCTTTGCATTTATCAACAGTTGGGTGGACTACTGTAATGGTCTCATAACTGGACTTCCAAAAAATTCTATCAAACAGCTGCAGCTTCTTCAGAATACAGATCCAAGAGAACAGATCATAATACTCCAGTTTAAAAATCTTTACACTGGCTTCCAGTTAGTCACAGAATAGATTTTAAAGTGGTGCCAATAGTCTATAAATTACTTTTGCCCCGAATATATTTCTGATATGTTTAAGGATTATTAACCAAGCAGGACTTGTAGATCCATGGACTCAGGTCAGCTAGTAGAACCCAGAGTCCAAACCAAACTGGGAGAATCTGCGTTTAGTTATTATGCTGCATGTAAATGGAACAAACTACCCGAAGAGCTTAGATGTGCTCCAAATGTAACAATTTTTAAATCCAGGTTAAAGACCTTTATCTTTTCATGTGCCTACGATTGAGCTCTAAAAAACAGCACTCTATTCTGACTGCACTTTCTGGAATTCTGGAAGCAGACCTCTAGTCACCTCTAGCCCACCATGTTTTTATTTTATTGAACTTTTTGTATACTATTTATTCATATTATCTTTGTATTGTTTTTCATTATATATTACTTTGTTTTAAGTATTATTTTTAAGCATTTTTTTATTGGTACTCAATTGCGCTGTATAAATAAAATTGCTTGCTTGCTTGCTACGTGTCTGTGTCCTTACTGCAGTGCCCTGCCTCGCCCAGCTGTCTGACGTATTGATCAGGACAGCCTCAAGCTCTCTGCATTGTAGTTCCCTGGAGCCCAGATGCTCTACACAGTTCTGTGGATGGGCTGGAAGTGTGTGCAGAATTTACGTTAACCAAAAAGCTGTATACATACATGCTGCTGATATGGGTTCACTTATCTGTGCAAATAAACTTACACAAATTATCTCTTATTTAAACTTTTGTTAGTGTTTCTTTCCTTTTGGTTGTAGCTTTAATCTTTTATCCGAGTATCTTTCTGTAATTCACTGGTTAGACTACAAGAGCAGAAGTGAGTTCTTCCCGCTCCCGCTCTCTGTCTGATCCCCATGGTGAGGGTGTACCTGCCTCATGTCTCTCTGTGTGCCTTGAACTGTGCTTTGGAGTAATTACCTGGAGAGGCAGAAAAATGAGAGGGGACACCTGACCTTTAAGTCTTTATCAGCCCGCAGACCTGGAGGGGATGACACAAACCCGCACACAAATACACATGCACGTCCTTGCATCATACACAAATGCAATTCTGGTCTGTCTGGAATGCAACTGAGATAAACACACACTCACACAAACAGTACCACAAAACAATAATGACGCACACAAACAGAAGTCGGTCTCAAATGAGCTCACGCATACACGCGCAATCGTTTTCTCTTGGAAACAAATGGCCGTGTGTACAGTGGTGACAGGCCATCTCTGGGGATTTGGTCACATCAGCCAGGCGCATATGGCAGGCCTTAATTACACTTGCCCACAAACGCACATAATTGATCATGTAATCAATTAATTAATGTGCCCCCCCCCCCGTTAGTGGTCCATGAAGCCCATTTGCTTTTACAGGTCATTAAAATGATGAAGGACTAGAAGCAAGGTTATAAAAGAACATACTCATGGATAAGTAATGGCAACAATAAGGTAGAGAAACAAGGAAGGTAGGAGCAGGGTGTGTGTGTGTGTGTGTTTAAAAAATGCCTGGGGATGAGTATCTATTCTTTTCAGAATAGGAAGTGCACGCGTGCACACAAAAAAACTGCAGATACAGACAAATACCACACACAAGGACAATCAAGTCTACTCCCTCTGCACAGCTGTCTACAACTTTAAGGACTAATTTTCTGCATCTGCTGCACATGGCCTATTTCTCCCCTCGTCCCACTTGTTTCTTCTCTTCCCTCCCTCTCACCCTTTTACATTTTCTTTCTCTCAGTAGCTAGCTCTATTCGATTTGTCAGTTTGCCGCCAATTCTCCTTTATTCAGCACCCATCTGTGTGCACATGCACACTCTCACACACACACACGGAGGCAGGTGTGTGAATGTGTTGACAAATGGAAATTAATGAGGAAGAAAGTTTTGGTATTTTTTGCAATAGAAAAAAAAATCTATCTGATTATTCAAATGAGACTTGGCTTTGTTGCAGCGAAATGAGCTTGGCAGTCATTCAGCAGGATGAAGCAGTGGAGAAGGGAGAGCGATGTAAGAAACAAACACTTTTTTTCTTTTCAGAGGGGTTTCACCAAACCATCCCATGTGTCAGATAGTTTCCCTGAGGGGGATGGAGGAAGGGGGAGAGAAGAAGGGAATTGTCTGCCCTTACCTGTCTATCTTGTTTTCAGATTACTCAACACTGGCTGCAGAGAGCAGAGGAGACTGAAGCAGTGATTTAACACATGACTGCTGTCTCACTTCATCAGTGTCATCTCCCACCCCACCCCACCCCCACCCCCACAATCCCATCTCCTATTGCTTCATCATCATCCACTCAAGAACCCTGCCTTGTAGAGATGGTTATGTTTCTGTACAGCTCCCTAACCTTCAGTGGCTAAAACCTGAAAACACAATTTTGCATTTTATGATTTTCAAACAGTAAAGTCAATATACAAATACACTGAAAACTCTCGACACTGGAAATCAATACTTAATTTGATGATGATTTTTGTAGTTGGTCCATTTATTTATCAGTGACTGATTAGTGACAGGTTTAAAGAGTTTGTTTGTCTGATACAGTGTCTTTTTTGACACTATCACCGGGGGCGCCAAAGTGGAGATTTTTCAAATTCTACACATTCAGATCAAAATATCATTCATAACTTTGGAAACAGTAGTTGACAAAACAAGAAGGTTACTTATCACAAAATCCATTTAATAGCTGTTGTGGAGCTTTCAATCATATTACGTGATCTTTATCAGCAGATCAGCAGAATATTTTTAGCAATTTATGGACTTCTGAGATTGCAAGCTTATTCTTAACCATGAGAACAGTTGATAATAAAACAGTGTCACCACAAGGCTATTTCTAAATTTTAGATATGCCATCAGTTGAATTTGCGACCCTGGAGAGACCGTGTAGCACCCACCACCATCATTTTGGGTTTTTATATGCATTGCTGACAACATTTATGTGAAATTTGTGTATACAGTGTATATTAACAACTCTAACATTTTCTGATTAACAAGAAACTTAGACATCAAAACATAGCTATATAGTACAGTACTATAATTATAATCAACTTGCACAAGCTATTTTAGTGTCAGTTTTGCCAAAAGTGTTTTTGACTGTGTTCTCATGCATCTGTTCTACATGCTCTAAGTCATACATAGTTCATTATTGAATTAATGTGGATTGAACAGTTGGTTATACTTAAACTAGGTGATTAAATTAGCTTCATTGACAACCATGCATATATCTTAAAATGTGTTCTGTACAGTTGTAGAATTATTATATAAAGTATTAACTTAACAATTTGATGGTAACAAGCAAAGCAAGAATCATTTGAAGCTGAGCAGTGCATTAGTATGACAAAGACCCTGTATCATTATTCAATTTGTGCTATTGTCCAGAATCTCATACATTTCATAGTCTTTGCTGCTGCAATGACCCAGTTTCTCCAGGGGGATCATTAAACTTTCATCTTATCTTTACTTTTTCTTGGAGTAAAACCTCAAAGCTCTCCTGAGCTCACTCCAAAGCACACCAGCACCCTGCAGCCGCATTCTACCACCATGGCTGAAAATTGCTTCCACAGTGTGCCACATTAACATCCCTGTCCATGGAGACAGATGACAGCCAAGACTGGGTAAAGAGAGCAACAGAGAGTGGAGACATTATAACTAGCAACAGTGCTGAATGACTAATGACCTATCAACTCACCGTGAATAAGTCAAACAGGGAGGAAGTTCGGGTTAACGGGTGTATGGAGGGTTATTTGCACATTTGAGTGCTTGGGCCAACAATAAACACAACAGGCACAGAGATCCAAAGAGTGCTTCGCCTGCCTTCTGCATGGCTGTTGTCACATTGATTCATGGCAGTCCGTCCTGCTTACATTCAGTCGATTTGTAATAGCATTATCTGCGGGCTAAAGAAATATGTCATCCACCATTTGAGAGTATAGGACAAGGTAAATGTGGGCGTGTGCATTTGTTTGTTTTTCACACCTGAAAGACAAAGTTGAATGCCGCTCAGAGACCTCTGGGTTTTTGAGACAGCTGGAATATGTAAGACATTGTGAGGAGAAGAAAGAGCAAGAACAGATCACTTACAAGAGGTGGATCCTGGCAGGCGTGTGTAATGGACGAACGAGCATGTGCCAAGTACAGCTCACGTGACCTTAATTATGGAGAGCAGAGGAGAGAAACTAGAGAATCTTTGCCACAACAGGAGATGATGTCTTGCATATTAAGATAAAGTGCCTGAAGAAAAGAAAAAATACCAAGACAAAGGAAAGACAATAAGAGGCTGACTTTGAGAGGATAAGGGCTGTGTAGAGCTGAAAACAAGAGAGACAGTGGATATGAAACAAAAATCAATAAAGATATTAAAGCCTAAACAAACCAAATATTACTCATTGAGATCAATGATCCCATTAAAGCCTCTTGCCGATGCTCCTTGTTAAGCAGAGGCTGTCCAGCACTGCACATGACAAGTGCTGTAATTCACCATATTGGCCATTATGTAAAGTACAAAATGATCATAACATATAGTGCTGTCATGATTAAAAGCCTACATATCACACACACACAAGTAAATGAGGTGAGAGATTATGAGTGTAATCAATCAGCATGCCTTTTCTCTTTATGAGCATGTGTGTGTGCGTGAGAGAGAGTGTGTGCCGTGGCAACAGAGGTGCTGCCCTCTGACGCTTATGGAAAGTAAACTCTGATGGATCATTTCCTACCTTAGTGCTAATTACAGTGTAAAACTAATAAAGTAGTCGCCATATGAACCAGCGGAAGTGTGTATGTGTGTGATTTCATGCACTGATGTTCATGATGAGGGCAAGAGAGGGCAGTGGTCTCTGTTAGAACGGAGGGGTGGAGGAAATGAATTAGGAGGATGGAAGAAGGGGATGATGGGATTCATGCTGTAATTTATGCAAACACTTGTCATCCCTCCACACCTGATCCTCCTGGCTTCCTCTGCACTGTTTCTCTCATTTCAGAGCCCAGTGGACACAGTGTTTGGCTCGTTGCACAAAAGAGACAGTTGTCGCTCATTTGAACAGTAATACTTGTTGCTCCCTGGGAGCAGTCATTTTTGTTTTTTAATATGATCATTTTTTTTTCTCTGGCCTTAAACATTCATTCTTTTGGCGCCGACTTTACACCGTGATATGATTTGTACAGCCAGTATTTTTATCATGTTAATATGCATTTCTTTGTATCTGTGGTGACTTCTTTATGTGATGGAATATTCTGGTATATTAACTGCCAGGAGTGATCTGTTATTATCTCTGTTCTGATGAAACAGGTTGGCATTTAAACCAATTACTATGCCAGACTTACAAATACTTTTACAATACAGTATGTTTTCTCTTTACTCCACCTAAGAATGATTTAAATTTCAATGACTGTGTTTTCCTCTTCAAAAGCACCTTAAGGTTTCTTGAATTTCCTGCATGCTAAGCTGACTGAGCCTCTGCATTTCTTTAAGTGTTTGCTCCTGTCATTTTGCTAGTGTCATTGCGTGTGTTATCTGCACTGGAAAGGTTTGGGATCTGGGAATATTGTTATTGTAATATTTCCACTTTGAGAAACAAAGCGTTCACGTCACGGAGGGCTCATTCTCGTGTGCAGCAAATTAGAGGGCATTTTCTTCCTTTCAATTAAAAACGAATTAACAACTAATTACAATGACAATAACCCAGGGACTGAGAGTCAATATTTGTTTTTGTTAAACCTCAAGGTGATCTTTAGAGGGGTTAATAATGTAACAACTTAACACGTTCACCAGTTGTCATTGGGATTTGTGTTTCTGTAACACATTACAACTATGATAAATAAACACATGTTCTTATTTTAGCTCCTTCTGATTTACACACACCTACACAGTACCACTAACACACCTATCATTTTTCACACACTACGCCTGTGTGCTGACACCTGCTTGCACATCCAGCGCACACACACACACACACACACACACACACACACAGTACAGCTGTGCTGAAAGACAGACAGACACCTCTCTGTCCACCCTTGACCAAATGACAGGCAGAGCTGTCATCTGTGAGAGGGGTGTCTCTCTTTCAGAGTTTGGGTTCTATAAATCACTCAGCAGCGGGACGCCTCCTAGTGCCCCTGACACAAACACTTCTGACAATCAATTCATCATGATAGAGTCTGGATACGATGGGGGTGGGGGTGGGCATGACCAAACTTGTGCTTGTTGACAGTTTTCAGTGACTTTTGCCATCCTCGTGAGGCCACCCTCCATGTAAGCAGATGAGAATTAAAACTGTTTGTCTTTTTTTTTTGGTCCACTGTATGTCTAAAGCTGTGTACAGCGTAGACGGTGTTATTTTACATGGCGTCACACTTACATTTGCAAATCTGCTGTCTGACTGTCAGTCTTTGCTGTGAGTGACCTGGATCCTTGCATAACAGGCACGCATGATTCATTATAAACGTGTGTAAAACCATCTACTTACAAAGAAAGGACATTCAGAGAGGAATGTAAAGAGGCTGAGACTCAAGGGGGGGGAGTGTCTCATTATCAACTGTCCTCTCGCTCATCCCTGTGTGTCAAAGTTCATGAGAGCATGCTGAGGCAGCGCTGAGGTCCACAGCATCGACGTTGAATTGGCCTCATATAAGCAGGCTAGTGCCTATTTAGGCTGCGAGTGGTAACACGCATGAGCAAAGACACACCCATAATCCAACATAACACTCCTCAGCTAATAGGCAGACCCACTCTAGGCCTTGAGTAGCCTTAAGAGCCTAGTTATAGACTGCGGGGAAAGGTTTGTATGTAAATGGGCCTATTTGCAGCAAGGGCAGGGTCGGAGGGTCCTCGAGCTGCTTAACATTACTGGAAGCACCCACCATGGCTTAAGATGTCAATGCTTGCACCACCCTCTAATGACCTGTAGGTAGACAATTAAAATTCTGGCTAATGTGTATGTATGTGTGGTTGAAGAGGGCGGGGTTTTTTCCGTCTTATTTCTGATGCGCCTTTTCCTGAATGTCTCCGTATGTGTATGTGCTGCACTGATGTATCCACATATCTATATATTTGGTTGGTTTTGCTTGATTGTTTGTTTTCTGTCCATTTCCCATATATTTCCATCTATATGAGTGTGAGTGTGCAGGTCTTTTATGTTTATCTCTTCTCTCTATGTGCCCACATGCATGTTGGTGTGTCTGTGTGTTGGTTATCATCGACAGAGCGCCGCATTTAATGAGGGAGACGAGAGGCAAATAAATATAGTTCCTTTGAAAATGATTTCATCTCATCCTTTTATTGCCTCTCACTTCCATCCATTAATTGTGTGGGAGAGAGTGTATGGAAGCACAGAGAGAGAGAACATTTGAATCATTACATCCCAGTGTCAACATTAGTTTGTCTTCCTTTATTCCTCTGTTCGGCTTTATTCATTCCTCTCACCACAGCTGTGCACTGTGAGCTCTCTTTCTAACATTAGGACAACTGCCGGGAAACAGTAATGCAGTTCATGGAAAGTATGTGTTCTTTCCGGTGATAAACGAATGAGTAAATGGCAACGCACTTACAAACGTTCTGCTCCTGCAGGAGAGGCTACGTCTCCTCCCTCTTTGTCTACCTTCTCTAAAGCAGCAATCTCCCTTTCCTCCTGTCATATTGTTAATTGGTTTGACATTTCCTGCCTCTGGCCTAAAGAGAAACTGTCATTGGATGAGCCGACCAATAAGGACGGTGGAATGTGATGTGGGTGTGTTTGATTGCCAGTCTGAGAGGTCACAAGCTTTCCACATGCCAGATTGTTCTAATTTCCTCTCCCTTTTTCACTTCCAGCAGATAGCATGGTGAGTCTCTGTGCACTTCCTGTGATAGCGCCTCACCGTGCTATGTTGCGGCCAGAGGTTAGCTGCTGCAGTGAGGGACCTTGGGATTCCATCAATTCACAAGTAAAGTACCCTGTAATTGTCTGCACAGGTCTTGCACACAAGAAAAGGTTCACCTCAACGAAAATACCATCTTGACAATGAGTTTGGAAAAATATGACACCAACTATGACACCACGTCTAAAAAATTTGTTTTACACAGTCACTTCTTCGACAAAGCAGAAGGGCAGAGTTTTCCCTTCCGTTGAAACTTGTGATCCCAACCAACGATTTATCCCTTCCCCTCAAACAACATGCGTGTAGCTTCAGTCAACTGTAATTATAAAATGTGCATTAAAAATTCCAATTGGGGGTCCAATCGGTTGGAAGGTGCAGCGTGAATTAGCTTTTAGTAACCAGACAGTGAAAGAAAAAAAATTCAGAAGCTATATTTAACTCAGCTAAAGACAGCAACAGTGAGGCTGAGCTAAAGAGCTGTGAGCAAGGTTTAATTGTGTAGCCAACACATTTTAATAGACAAATTACTCTTCAGTGACAACCACCAAACCTAAACCTAAACATGTTTGATATTTGCGTGAGTCTGGACATCCAAACCAACTCACAGTAGGAGGAGGCAAAAGGTCTGTCTGTAGGTCGGAGGGACAGCTGCAGGGTAAAGGAGAGAGGACAGAAAACAAGATTTGAAGAAGTCACGTAGCAAGAGGGTGAGAGGGAAACAGAAAGAGAGGCAGCGATAGAGAGTGTTTGCACTGAGAAATGAATCTTCCGCGTCACCCATTACAATCATGGAACATACATCTTGTCAGGTATCCTTTATGTGATTCTTTAATTCTTCAGTGGGGAGCCTTCGGCCTACTCCGAATTAAAAAAAGCCTCTTTAATTCTTTAATCTTATTCAGTGTACGAAAAAAACAGAAAGCTGATTACATGTTGAGCCATAGCTGCACATTTTATTTTCTGCATGCATTTCATTCCAGGGAGACTCAGGTTAGATTAGTCTTTTCATATGTAGCTGTAAGGTGGCTGGTGGGCTGCAGCGAGTCTTTCTCTTAATTAAAGCGGTTCTGTGTGCGAGGTCAGAGCCTACAACATTAGGACCATTACCCCGAGGAGCTGAGAATCGATGTAGTGGGAGATGAACATTCTTCTTTTTCTTTAACTCTTATCGATTCTCATTTACCTCCACCCAGACACCCACCATCCTCTGCCACTGTCCACTGCCATGAGTATGATTTAGTAAAGAACCTGTATGTGTTATTTGTTTTGATAATCCATGGATTTCTGTTCACTGAGACACATCACTCCCGCTCACTGCCTGCTCCCTCACATTGAACCCACTCTCTGGCTGCCGCACAGCTGGAGGTGAGGAAACAGCATATGAAAGTATGTACCTTGTTTCGCCTCAAGCCCATCTCTTGATCTATCCTCCCCTCCACGTTCACCCACCCCCCAGGTCCTCCACCAAGCTGCGTCGTGCGTATACAGTATTTCTGCATTCCTCTTTGCATTAAAACAATGGGAATAAAAGGACACTTTTTTCTCTCTCTTTTCATTTATCAAAATACATATCGCACAGTCTCCAAAATGACACATTTTTCATTACCTCCATCCTCCTTTCTCTCACTCTCCCTGGCCATTTTGTAGGTGTTGGTATAATATACTGTGAGGCGCAGCGATTAAGAGAGTGGGCAGGAGGCTGGGCCTTTAACTTGTCTCTTGGTGTATTATATGTGACATGTTTTACAGCCGTCTGCTTTGTTCAAGAACACCTCAATCTTTCTCAGAACAAAGACACCGTTCCTCTGAACCCAGCCAGTCTGTATGAAGGTTAATGAATACAGCAGTGTTTAAGTATCCCTTCATAGCAGCAACATTGCAAACACAAACAGGTGTCATTTCTCAATCTCCCAACAAATAACAACACAGAAACAATTACAGCACAGTTGTCCATAAATCGTTCAAATAAAAGCTGGCAAACTGAAACACCTACCACAAAGTCTGTTTATGTGGAGGGAGGAGGGAGGCTGATGATTCACTCCATGCAATTTTGTTTGTATATTTTTCCATCTTGATCATATGATTGATGGTCACACAGCATCAGTATGATATTATGAGTATCATCACTCATGCAGGCAAACTGACAGTACAAAGGGGCTGCTGGGGCTTGTATCTACCCAGAATAATGTTGCAATATTACTAATCTTCTTCACACACACACACACAAAACTGTGTGTACTATGCATGCATTGTTTGTGCCTGTGCACATGTGTGTGTTTCCACCTACAAGGTTATATGGGAGAGTAGTGCATACATATATTAGAACCTGGATCTGGTCATGTATGCTACACAGCTGCAATCCAGAGTTCTGGGACTTTTTACAGCACATTTTCCTCTGGGTTAGGAAATGATGGGCAGTATTCAGGGCACGCTTATCAAATCTGACTTTTAAATGGTATACAAACACACATCACACATTCAGTGACATCGTCTTTCCTCTGCATGCCCTCTAATGCTTTCCGTACTGTTTTCTCTGTTTGCTGTGTCTCCAGGGAGGACTTGTATGAAAGGTCCGCAGCCCAGGGACATGCTCTGTTAATAGCCCTCCTAAACGAAGTGATCCATAATGTTACAACCCTTCCATGCACACACACACACACACACACTCACACGTGCACACGCATTCTCCTCTGTTCGCCCCAGGACATATTGGAAGCAGAGTCCGTTGGGATGGGAGTGTAGGAAGGTAAATTTGACTGAATAAGAGAGGAAATTATTGAATAAGTGACCTTGGAGTGGTAACAGAGACGAGAGACAGACAGGGTGAGTTTGATTAAAGGTTGGACGGGGTGAAAGACAAGCTTGGGTTTAGCAGCAGGAGAAGAGTGGCAGGGGATAGACAGGAGTAATGGTGAAAGTCCTTCAAGAACAGGAAGAGATTGAGGGAAGGATGTTGTGAGCGAGGAGTGATGGGGGTGCAGTCTCATCACGGAGTATCAGAAGTACTTTTCTATTTCTACTTTTAGAGGAACAAACCTATTTTTAAGGTTCCCATGCCCATGCATATTCATTTAGATTCTTTGTTTGAAACCGTCATTAACTCAAAATGAAAAATTAGCATCACGAATGCATCAAACAAAATAAAATGAGATGCAGCAAATAGGATAGTTTTGGAATGAGTTTTTCAGGAAACTTGCCCTGTGTGTCTAAATTTGTCTCATTGTTTCTTAACTTTGGAAATTATTATCAAACCTGGCAGCAAAAACAAGGTTTTAAGCGGAGCAGAGTTCTGTGGGCGTTGTTCCAGCATTGCAGCTGCGTTACGTCACCGAGAGCCGTGTTTCTGTTCCTGGTCCTGAATATTTCACACTGCCGTTTGCTCCTGGGCTCTCTCCGAGAGAAAGGGAACCATAATAAATTATGCTCTGCCACATCGCCCTACTTCCTTCTACCCACTCTCTCTTCCTCCCTCCTTTTCTACCTATATCTCTCTCTATCCCTGCCTCTCTATTCTCACCCACACAGTTTCCTTCTTTTTTTTTCTAACTCTGGCTCTCAGTGTCCGTCCCTCGATTCCCTATCTCTGCTACCACCTTCTCCCTTCTTCCCAGTCAGAGTGGTAATGGATCTGAAAGATGTATGTGATGTAATCCAAACAGACTGCAGCTGTGTGTCGGGGATGCCGCTCCCTCCACTACCGCCTGCTGCCCCCCATCCACCACCATCCTGCAGTCTCTGTTCAGACACAAGGAGGCATCTCCACTGTGTCTCTCTGGCTTTAATTGAAGATGTCTGCTGAAAGTGCCAGTGTTTCCCAGGCCAGTACTTTTTTCGTTTTCATACCCACCTAGCATTTACTGAATTCGGCCAAAATACTGCTGCGTATATCTTCTTATGGGGTCATCTACCATAAAATGTAGATATAAAGTCGTGAAAAGAGCATCAACATCTTATTGTCCCTGATTTACAGTGACATTTAGCAGTCTAGGCTGTTACCCTTCTTCTAAGTACGGGGCAAAGGGTGAATCTCTACATTTAGGATGAAAGTGTTGTTTGTAACATTGTTAGCGCAGAGCGTCAGTCGCTCTGTTGTGAACCTTACAGCGCTAATATTTCAAATGTACTAGAAATGAGTAGCAGATCATTGCATGGCTGACCTTGTGAACTGTGGAGGCCCTCGGGGCTGCAGACAGGTGCTCAGCTGATCAAAGGCTGCAAAAACGCAGTGAACTTTTGTACCTGCATATATCAGCCTCCCCCACTTTTCCGTCACTCACTTACCAACTTTCTCTCCCTCTCAGAGGAGGAAGCAACACGAGTGTGTCTTGTCAAAGAGCAACAGCACTTTTATCTGTTCAAATGAAGACAGGCAAAAGAGTGTGGGGGGGGGGTGATGTGGAAACAAAAACGTGTTTATGCTGGGACCAAGAGGATAACTTAAGCGAGAAAGAGAAACCAACAGAGAGAGACCAGTAGCGAGGGGATGCATGGGGAAAAGAAAGCAGATATATTTGAGAGCCACATCTGACTAAAATTTGCAGTTAAATATTGACAGCAAGGAATGTTAGATTACTTCTCTCCATCGCTACACATCTACTCCTCTGTACACACGTTCTCTTCGCTTCTTCTCTATTTTAATGGCGTTAAAATGGTGTCAAAGCATCCTGTCTAACATCTCAGATGCTTGAAGTTTGACCTCCATCAAGGCTGCTGTTCCCTTTGTTGTTTTAATCCCTTGTCCCCATCTGCATTTCTTGACTATTCCTTTCTCAAAATCAACCAGTTTCTCTCCCTCCTGACAATATTTATACCTGTGACTTTTTTTAAGGAAAATTAGACGTACTAAAAGGTTAAGTTAGCGCTGGTTAGTTTCCCTTCTCTTCCTCGTCATTTTGTCATAATTTCCTTCGCTCAAAAGAGGCACACGCACGAGGAAAAGAGACATTTGATCCCAAAAACACAAAACCTCCACAAGTGCAGTGTGGCAGCACATCTACAGTGCCGCACAGGTTTGATTCACCCTCTCATCTGCTGGTGGACGGGCACTTACTGTAGTCCACATAATGCTTCGAGCGAGTGGATGGAGCAGAGTAAAGCATGAGAGGAACGGGAACAGAGATGGGCTGCACCTTTCGGGGAAGTTTTGAATAGTTGCCAAGCAGGCAATCAGCCATACGCTTTTGGCTGCAGATATATTTACATTTGTGTACTTGAAATGATAATGTTCTTGTGCAGCAGCATATCTCATATTTTAATTCAAATCAAGAATGATTCACCATTTCAAATGTAACTAATAATCAAATAATTTCAAATACATTCATGTATATATATAATTCAAATATATACTTATATAGTCCTGCTAAATGTATAATGTACATTTGCACGATAATGCTTCCACGTCCATCTGTAATCTGTTACTCGAATCAAATTAGAGCTGTTTTGGTTCTGGAGATGCAGCAAATGAGGTTTCTGTGAGCGCAGTAAACAGTGTTGAGAGGTTTTGCCAGAACATCCTGTTTGCTGCGTTCATATTCTCAAGTGTTCATTGAAAGCATATATACTCTATTGAGTAGCTGTCTTCTCCTGTGTATCTAGGTTTATTTTTACTTCCAATCTGTGATGAAGTGTTTACTTCTAATTTATCCAGGTTTGGCTGTATCAGTACGAATGTTACTCTTGTTCCTTCTTTTTATATATCAGAAATAGACATCACTATGATTCTGTATTTTCAGATTTGGCAAATCGTCATTTCTCAAAGTCTCAATTTTCCCATTAAATGCATTTTCTTCTCTTGATACCTGTGATGCATATATGAGCTTTTGTGACCTGTTCATGTTGATTTACATTCTTGTGGGTTAACTGATCAAGACAACATTATACTGTACTTCACATCAGAAATCTAGAAATCTTGCTTTCCTTGAATATTCCAGGATTTGCTGGCTGTTAGTGTTTTTAGGTCATTACTTTAAATCATTTGAGTAATTTCCCTTCTAAGATATGTCCATGTAGTCTCATCAGCACAGGAACACCAGATCGCATTCGCTGTAGTCTGACCTTTAACCTTGCCACAGGCAGGAAATCCTATTTAACCTGTCCTTTTAATTAAAAGAAATGTTCATCTCCAGAATGCCTCCACGCACTCTATAGGCTACATGAATAATACATAACCCGCAAATCTCACACACACCTACTCTACACACTTTCAAAGCCACACTAATCGTATCTCTAACTTCTTGCTGGCAGGACGTCAAATCTGTGTGATAAACACTAATGCTATCTGCTCTCAGTAGTAGATAAATCAATGCCGGACTCTGCCAATCAGAGAGCGGCTTCAACCCAAACTGATACAGCAAGCGCTCATCTCTGCAGTAACGATTCGCACTGACAGAATTGATATAATGTTGTTATAATGTTGACGCTGGGTTTATTGATTCCCCGTGTACCGCAGACAGGAGAGAAATTGGGGAGGAGAGGAAAAGAAAGGAGGAAGAAGGGGGAGTGAGGAGGAAACCCGAAGGAGGGAGGAGGTAAATGTCTGTTCTCAATGTTGGAGAGCACTTGATAATCAATCTCTCCCCGCTAATTCCTTGACGTCACAGGATTAAGAGAGACAGAGGAAGTGAGGAAATAAAAGAATATGGAGGGTGTCATGTTAATTCACTGACTAATACGATGAGCTGCTACATTTCACCTCAAGGTTTCTTTATGTAAATAAAATTTTGTGTCATTTGATTCCTTTCCCCATCTCTCTTCTGCTATTGCAGTAATGAGCTGCACTTGTGCCAGAGTTTAAATCTGAAGACTTCAGGCTTGGGGTGGGAGGTGGAACACACACAGTGAGGAGCTCGGTCAAGACGGTGGCAGCATTTTCGAAACCTTGAAAAGCAATTCCGTTCATGCTCCTTTTTTTGGGGGGGCAGAACATAAGCAGCTTGACTTCACACTCAGATAAAGTTACAACGGGAGGATGCTTATAAAACGGAAGAAAAAAAAACCTCTTATTGAACATGAAAGAGATTTCTATTTTTGCCTGAGAACTTTCCAAGGAGCAGCACAGAGCAGAGTCTTTTGAACTGATATTGATATTCAGAGTTTCATCCTGGTGGACCTTTTGTTTCTAACGCAGGAGATTGAATCCACATCCTTGAAATGATCTTTAATCACTGCACCACACTACAGCACTTTAAAAGCAAAGAGATGAAGATTGTGTGTCAGTAACATATTGTGAGACTGAGTTGTATTGTGTCAGCACCAGTTAGACAGGTCAGATTCTTCAGCGAGTGTGCATGGTGAATAACTGAAACGTGTAGCAGTCTGTGTAGCAGCTACGAGCTCAGATACAGTTTCCTGGGAAACCACTCCTCATTCACTATATGATATTGAAACTAGCCTCTGATGCCCTGTGTGTGTGTTCTGTAAAACCCAAACCAGACATTCAGTCTAACAAGAAACCTTTCATGCATTATTTATTCCCATGACCATAACAAAATGCACCATATGGGACTGTGTATATATTCTGTTGGCAAATTAAAACTAAATCGCAGAGCCCTCCAGGTGCATTATCCTCCTTGAGACACAAGATTTGTAGCTTAATTTTTCAGGCATATGTCATTTTTGTGTGAATTCTATTCGCAGAGACAATGTGTGGATTATTTACAGTTTTGTCTAAATATATTCTCAGACTCCGTTTTCTTGATTGCCTTTGCTGTTTTATGCTTTTTCACAGTTTAGCGCAGTTGAATCTAACTCGCCCACCCCTGATATGAATGGCAGCTGGTTACCCTGCCTAATTCCAAGCCAAAATCCACATGGCTTGCCAAAACTAATCAGCAACAAGTACACAGATGTACTCAATAACCCTGTTCATACTCCCATGATGCTAGCACGTGTGATTGTGTACAAAAACATTTTTAATTTGGTGACCTATTTTTTCATTTCTCTGTTTATGAGGAGTTTACAGTTAGTGGCACACGCTGTCATCATGCATCTCATGCTGGAAATGTAGAGCAACAGCTTACGGTGTGCACCAACAATGGAAAGATCTCTTTTTTATGAGTAAAATTCTGTATGTATGTCTCAAAGATGTTGCAACCCATGCATTGTGTTCTTAAGTACCAAATAGAACACGTTTGGACAGAAAAACACTCATTCATGAGCTCTTTTGTGCATACGTGTGAGTGGCAAGGCAAGGGTCATAGCTTTAACTATGACTGGCATCAACAGTATAGTCATTATTGTTACATTTCATCAGCACTAGAGTCTGTTAATGTGTGTGACTTTCATGAGCTTGAATGAACAAGTGAGTTTCTTTTATGTTTATCCAGGAATTTTTCATCATTCTGCACAGCAGCTATGAATAGTAGCATGTTTTCACTCCTGCCTATTCCTTTTCTAGTCCAAGCCGAACTCTGCATTGACGGACACAAACTTTGCTATTGATCTGCTGAACGCCCCCGCTCCCCTCATATCCCAGAGGAAAATTAAAGCAGCATAGAAAACAAATTTTTCCATTCTTCTCTGTTTCTCTGCTTTGTCCTCTGTGCACTGCTGCTCCAGACAGCCCTGCAGTTATTCAGAACTTTTGACACATGCACCGTCATTATGCCATTGCCTTCCTCTCCGTGTGTCTGTGTGTGTGTGTATGTATGTGTGTTAGCAGCTAATGTGCGGGGCGTGGGTCTTTTACAACATGTTCAATATCACACCACAGGCCTCACAACCCAGACAATTACTCCAACTCCATCTCTGCAAGCAGAGATGGCACAGAAATTGTACAGCGTAAACCCATTCGTCTCTCCCTTCCCATATTCGAAACACCCCCTACAGCCTATAAAACATTCGACACTGAAACATGCCCACGCACACTAACAAAGAAACATTATATCTTCCAAATTCCACATTATATATCCCACAGAAGCTGAACTGCTCAAATTTCTAGATGCATACACCATTCTCCCCAAGCTATGCTTCAATTACCAAACCAACAGGGCTGGAAAGTGGAGACAGATATACAATATCTGCACCATCTGTGTTAACATACATATTTGTAATTTTGTAAGATCTGTGAGTGCAACATTGTAACTCCTCTGCATGAATCGTGACTTTAACAAAACTATATTACTTTTAGATAGGCCTGAGCGAAAGGTTTGAAATCAATATCACGGTGTTAATAAAGATACTTTCCCACACAATGGGGAAGTATGCAAAATGACAAAACAATAGAAATGCACCCATGCAGTGGAGAAATAAGTGGAAACGCCACTAATTATGAGACGACAAGTCTGATTCCACCCTTGCGTCTGTACGGTAATATGAAATGTAGCTTAGCATAAAATCTTCTAAAGCTTATCAACACGTTGACACTATTTTTGGCCGGGAGCAGCAACTTCCTGGAATCTCCGTGAGGTTGCCAGGAAGTCACATAACACAGTAAAAACCAGAAATTGCCTTTGTTGTTGTTTTTACACTTTTATTTTTGTACAGATTAAACAAAGGCGTGTTAATTTGTGAGCTTTAGAGGTGCTAAGAGTCCGAAATAATGTTTCTTTGTTATCTTTGGATGAAGCTAAGCAAGTTCTTTCCCCATTTCAAGTCTTTATGCTAAGCAAAGCTTACTGATTGCTGGTAGGTTCCTTATATTAATAGGAATCCCACTGACATTTTGTTGATGTGCACACAATATTGTAGGTTAATAAATGTAAAACATGTAAACCAATCAAATTGACGTTTACTGCAATGAACTGTATATCATTGCTGCTCTATATCAATGCATGTCTTTAAATGTGTAAAACCAAACCTTCAAATAACAAATGTTGTCTTTTTAATTATGATTTGCTCGGAAACATTTGGACAGCACAATATTGTGAAAACAATAGGACAAGAGATTTCTATCGCCATAGGATTTCACTATCAGTCTATCAATACTTTCAGAGTAACTTTTATGTAACTATGTTAGACCTACTGCATTTGGTAACAGAAAGTGAAGATGAAGATAATATCCAATCACAATTATTGTCCCTGTAAAATATATGCAGCTCTTGTAGGATTTCAGCTGTAGGAGGCTGTCGGGGTTAACTGGCACGGTGCTCAGTGGACATGGACATAGTTCCTGAGCAGATTACATTTCTAATACAGACAGGCCCAGTAATAGTTTGACAGGCGTGCGGACTGAGGGGAGATGTGTGCTAATATTTGCCTGGTTATCCATTGATCCATGTGGATGAGTGTTGAGGCTTTGTAGATTAGGTGGCCTGCCTCAGGGCTCTGCGGAAATCAGCAGGATACACTCTGACATCAGACCGTCTTAACTGGTCTCCACTTAGATGGGGATTTAATCTCGCTGTCGCAAACACGAGTAATAAAGATTCTAAAACATTGCAAAGTTGTTACGGTGACCGAAAGATTAACTGTGGCTCCCAGATGGTGCTGGGTAACTAGTCCACCCTATGTTCAATTAGCAGTTACTGATACACGGGTGTGAGATGTTCTGCTGCGTTTCCAGCCTCAGCTCTGTTGTGTGATTTAGCTAACTGACTGATGTCTCCAGTGGTTTTTGGGTAAATGCTCATAAACACTGATCATTTTACAAGTCAGGCTGATTACTCTTCATTTAATAGTGCTAAAGCTGCCCATGGGGTGAATTATCATGGGAGGGGATATGATTATTGTGTTTCCCACTTAGTGATATGGCTTTCACCAAAGGGGGTTTCTGGTATTGATGCTGTGTCAACAAACACCGTCTTGTTTTCCCACACAGGATCGCTTGCCTCGCAATAAACGCGTGCCGTATCACCATTTCCATTTCAGGCTCAATTAGGAACACATTGACTGGGCGATGGTCAAGTGAGCACAGACAAACATGGCCTGTAGGGAGGGGCACAGGCTAATAATACATAAGATGGCAGCCTGGTGTGGGAGTGTTGGGAAAAATCAGAATGGACACCGCTAAGGGGCTTTGTCTCCTTTATTTCCTCTGTAGTGACTTGTATTCCTTAAATAGTGAATGAGTGTGTTGTCTCTTTGTGTGTGTGTGTGTGTGCGTGATGTGCAAGCAGGACAGATGCTGAGTACCTCTCAGCTCTCCTCATTCACATGTGTTCCCCAGAGATGCATATAGGCTTGTTTTGGAGGGTGGGAAAAGAAGCGAGAGCTAGGGAGGAAGCTGAAGAAGATGTGAGGCTTTTTTTTTTGTTAACTCTTCAGTGTAAGGTGACTTATGTAAGCAGAAAATTAGTGCCTATAATTTTCAGTGCCTAAGTTGACTAAATGACATCAGTCCAACCCTTCCTGATTCTTCCTTCTCCTCCATTTCTTCCCTCATTCCCGCTCTCTCTCTCTCTCTCTCTCTCGCTCCGCCGCCCACGATCCTGCCCTCACTTCTTCTTCTTCTTCTTCTTCTTCTGCTTCTTCTTCTCTACCTGCCTGCCAAGTTCCCTCTTCTCTCGCCCACCTGAGCCCAACACCTGTGTGAGCAGCGAGTTCCAGGAAAGGGGGCCAGGATGCCGCCGCAAGCAGCCTGTCACGAGTTCTCTCCCACTGGGTAGATGGCTCACACAGCCTGCCTGCCCGCCTGCCTCCCCTCTGGAGAGCCAGAGCTACCCCAGAGATTGTGTTTCTGGAGGGGGCTTTTGCCGCACACTCTCTGTATCTGGGAAGCCAGGGACTTTCTTATCTCTTCTCTGCTGTACTTACACAGGCATTCAAACACAGCTGGGCGCACACAGCTGCACGCACAGACACAGAAACACATTGTTCTCTTAGCAAACCTATTCACAAGTGTGGGCTGCTTAGTGCTAGTGAGTCGTGATAACCCTCTCACCGCCACCAGATGGCCTGCTCTCACTCATCAGTGTAAAGATTCGGCAGCCAATCACAGGCCATGTAATATTCATGAATGAAAACAAGGCTGTATGGTTGAGTAAAGTGTTTGGTGAGGGGGAACATGCACTATGTTTGTTCCTGTCATTTATTCAGAATCAGCATATTGTTCCTTGATTTTGTGGTGTTTGCTTTGTTGCTGTCACCCCAACGTCAACTCAGCCCACAGTGAAGGAGTGCTCATCGGTTTGTAAAGTGTAAACAATCGCTGAATGTAAGCAGCATTATGCAACAGACTTCCACAATTTATACTGTTTATTGATAAATAGCCTTTTGTAATTTAAGTTTTTTTTATTGATTTTTTTCCCAACACATAAACACCATAATGCATCTTACAGTAAATCATTATTGACAAAAAAAAATAAGACCAATAAACATTAAGAGTGCTAATAAAATCCAAGGTAAATGCAACAAAAATGGTGCAGTCATTTTCACATAAAAAAAATTGTAGGAAGATAGGAAGTTATCCTATTTTGTTTTCTTCTTTGTGTAAATTTGAAATGATTTGACCAAACTTCATTGAAAATCCCTTGATAATTATCATATCAGGTGATGAAGCCTACTGACTTTGGGGATCCTCTGACTTTTCCTGTAGTGACCAGCAGTATTTTCAATTGAAGTTTATAATTGATCCTGTAAAATACATCTACTGGATGGATTGGCACAAAATTTGGTACAGACATTCATGGTTCCCAGATGATATGTAGACAATGACTTTGATGATCCAGACTTTTCTTTAGTGCCACCATGAGGTTTATGTTTGTGGTTTTGAGTGAAATATCTCAACTGGATTGACCTTAATTTTGGCTCAGACATTCCTGCACCCCTCGGGATGAATTGTGAATTGAATCACTTTGGTGAAACTTTGAAATTTAACTTTTCATCTAGCACCATCATCAGGTCAAAAGGCAGATTTTTCCAATACTTTGGTTTATGACCAAATACCTGCAAAACTAATAACACTAGCCTTAGTCTTAATTATCAAATTGATAAAATCATAAACATTACACCTCCTAAACAGCAGATTGTTAACATTGTCATTGTGAGCATGTTAGCATGCTGATGTGTAACAAGTAACAAGTGCTATGAGATAACTCTGTTATGATATAGCGCTATATAAATAAAATTGAATTTAATTGAATTTAATTGATGTTAGCATTTAGCTCTGAGCACAGCTGTGCAGAGCTGCTAGCATGACTGCAGACTCTTAGTCTTGTTGACTGATAAAATGAGAATATTCAAAAATGGTGAAAAATGCCATCAGTGAATCACAGTTACCCCAACCGCAAGATGATACGGGCTTGGCGTAATTCCTTCAAATTCCTTATTTTGTCCAACCAACTGTTTATCAGATTTTCAGATGTTTACAATCATATAAAACAGAGAATGGAAGAAAACCCTTCTGTTTCAGAAACTAGAAACTGCTAATAGCAATATCTTTTCTGTCAAGTGACTAATTGATGAATCAACTAATCGTTTCGGCACAATGCATTCAGCCAGATGATGTTGTTATTACAATCATCATGGTAATTTATTTTTATTTTCTTGAATTTCATTTTAAACGTGTTCAAACCCAGCAGTGAGCAGAGCAATGGAACGTGACAGGTGCTTTGTTATCTGTGGCAGCCAATTAACTTTATACACCCCCACCCCACCCCATACGTATACATAAATACACGGACATTCCCACACAAAGGCACACATAAACAACATAAAGCTGTAGTGTTATCTCTGATATGCAATTAGGGGGATATTTACCTTTGTGCTGATGGTAGCAGTAATGGCTTGAGTATTAATGTATTAGTATGCACAGGCTGTCTGTGATTTGCTCTGGAACACTACCTTGCATTGTTAAACCGAGAGAGAATAAAGTGTCTGCCGCAGTTATTTTTTTCTTCTCCTTTGTTTCTCTCTCTCTCTCTCTCTCTTCTCTGTCCAAATAGCATCTTCTGGCCTTTATTTTTCTGCTTTCTTTTTTCATCAGATTTCTTTTTCCCCTCATTTTCAATTTATTTTCTCCATTCATTCTCTTTCTAATTTCCCCTTCCTCTCTGTTTCTCTTGCTGAAAGGTTTTAATTCCCAGATACTGTGGCTATAACCATTTTTTAAGAGAAATTGTATTACCAATAACAGATATGTGTGCTTTTCACTCTCAACATCCTTTTATATTAATAAAAGTCCAAGTAGAGCTTCAAAAACAGTCAATCACAACTTTTTCTTTCATGCCACTAGAATATTTTGTTTCGGAGTCAACCTTTTTACCTCTCTTCTTTCTGCCCCCTTCCTTCCCCCTTTGCTCCCTTGCTCTCCCTGGCGTCATGACTCATCTAATGTTTTGAGGTCCAGCTTTCAACCATGCCACTGGCCTCGCGTCTGCGCACACAGCGAGACAAGCTTGGGCCTAATTTGTATTTGTACACCGCAGCCAGGCATCTCCGTCAAAACCAGGAAGGAGTGGTGCCACAGACATGGACAGTGAGAGCAAGAGGTGAAGAAGTGGAGGTCATCAGTGACACAAAGGCACAGCAAGAGAAAAACATTGAGGAAGCCATGAAAAAAGAGCTTCTACATCTAAGGGAAGAGCTTCTACGTCTAAGCAGAGACAGAGAGACCTTATGCAGAGTCTACTCGTGATTCTACATGGTCTTCTGGCTTGAACATGCTGTTAACTTCAAGCTGTACCATGAAAGAAAGATGAAGTGCTAGAGAAATCGTCCCTGCTGACTTCTCTTTGAAGGACATTGCAGGATTGCAAGGATCACTGTGAAGACCCACATCTTTTTCTGTCCCTTCCTCCCTCTCTCTCTGTCTCACACACACACTGACACACACATTGCCTTTCTCTCTCCCCCTTCAGTGAGTCATCGGTGATGTGTCAGAGCCACATCAATACTAGGTGTCTCTTTCACTGATAGAATGGCAGGCCAAGAAACCCTTTTGGAAAGCAGGAGAAAGTTAGGCTATGGAAACGTGTTCTATCTTGACTGCTTATATTACCATTGAGTCATTCCTCTGGGGGACCATCCTTAGATCACAAACAAGACTCACAAGTGAAAATCCGAATATTTGAAAACCATGTATCTTGGAAATGTCAACCATTCAGGAGCTAAGAAAAACATTAAAAAAAGTATTTAATACATTTGTCATATGTGACATATTTCAGTGGATTTTGAAAGCGGTTTATGAGCTACGTAGGAGACATCAGCTAAGAGAATGTAGGTAATCCTTTAAGCAGCAGGTCGTCATACCAAAATTACAAAATAAATTGACCCATCAGAATGTTTTCTGACTGACAGTATAATTCGTGAGTGGCTCCCAAAACTACTCATATGACCATTACAAAAAGAATTGCCTTTTCTGACACATCTTCAGTTATGTTTTTGTAAAGTTTAGGCAACTAAACTTCTTAGTTATGGTTAGGGAAAGATTGTGGACGGTCATGGTTAAAAGAAACCAGTGTTGAGTGTGTAGGAGACAGGATCACGTTCAGAGTCAGAGACCCAGACCTCCTCCCAAAGGCACCTTGCAGAATCCTAACAACATCACGCTACATCCACCTTCAGAGAGAGAACAGTCATAATGCATACAACCACAAGGGGGTGACTTGTCAGGGAAATGTAAACATGGCTAATTTTAAGTGTTTAAAGCAGTATTAACTGATTTTTGGCCACTTGGGTGCAGCAACAAAAGTAACCACAACATTGACATATTATCGCAGCATAATGTTGACATGGCCAATGAGCTTAGCGATGCTGAAACGCTCCGTAGAGCTCAGGGGGACTGCATCAAAACAGCCCATGCTGTTGTTTTTCTGATGAGGACAGTCTTCCTTCAACTTCTCTCAGAGCTTTCACAAAATCCGGACATATATGTCAATATGTTAAATATTATGCTGACACCCATGTTCTGTTTATTGACAGTCTGTTTTAAGGCCCGTCTCAAAGCAGACGTACAATTAAATGTGGTTGTTGATGAGCCCCACAGTATATTTATGAATTCAACAAAAGTGTTCCTTATGTACAGAACATTATAACGCTGACACCAGAACTGGACCGCGTCAGTCCAACAGCCTGCATCTCGATTGCATCCATTCAGTCTATTTAATCACACTCATTTGCTTCTCCGCTGTGGCCTGTTAACACCTTTGTCTCTCTCTTCTCATGCACTTCACGCCTGACTGAGTGAACTGGAAAAAAAAAGCATCCAACCAAAGATCAATACAACATTCATTTAGTCAGCCCATCCCTCTGCCATCTAATGCACCTCAGTGACTGCCTCGCCAACCCAGTGGTAGATCTCTTACTGGAAGAAATGCAGTGCATTGGTTCATCTCTAGTTCATGGCCTCCTCTGACCGACCAGGCACTTCACCAGCTGCACACACTATTTCACTTCCCCAGTGTGTCTGTATGTGTGTACCCATGTATTTGTGCCATCCTGTGCAGTGTCTTTTCTTGTACTGAAGGGTAGACTGTAATTCACTATGGTGGAACAGTTATAATCCATCTACTTTATGGGCTCTACTTCTAACAAGACCCTTAGCCCCCTGTTTCTTCTCACATGCATCTTCTGACCTTAATATTGTTTATTCTCTTAATGATATCCGTGGGGTATGGATATTAAAAATCATCTTTGGATTTCTTGTCCAAGGATGACTTTTTTGTTGTAATTCAATATCCTCACCAGGGTGGGAACGTAACTGTTCTTCTCCCCATGATCTGATTCTTTTGAATTTCAGGGTCATTTTAGTTTAACAATGAAGTGTCTTACATATTGATAAGGCTCTTTATTTTCACTTATTATATAGTTTTACTGGGAAAAAAATCAAAGTTTCCTGCAAATCACATGCACTCATTTTACTGAGAAAGCTAAAGTAAAATTCATATGAGTTTCTATTCATTTTAATAAGGTAGACATAGATTCCTAAAATGTATATTTTACAATCAAGAGTGTTTTAATCAATAGTATTTTCCACTGTTGGAAAGTTTAACTTTGACATAAAAGGTTTCATGTCTCCACACACTTGCAACAGGAAGCACAGTAACTTCCTGCCACAAGAAGACGCTGTAGCTCACCATAGTTTATCATTAAACAGGGTCCTCCTGCGATGTGAATGGATCATAAAATCTTCCAATTATAGAAAGTGAAGAAAATAAAAGATAGAAAATGCAAACGAGGTGCTGGTTTTGCTCAAGAGCTACATTGAGTGCCTGTATTGCAAATTGCATTTTAAAAATCCATATTCATCGATTTTTTAAAGTCTAATTTAGAATCTTCAAACTAAACATAAATAAATAAAGTATTTTCTTTTGTAAACAAAAATAATGAGGTGCACATATTGGGAAGTAAATGATCAACTTGTACCAAAATTTATTTTAACTTATTTCCCACAGCTAAAAACATCATAGAAAGCCTTACAGAAGACAGTACTAATGCTCTCGCCAACATTTTCTACTGCTGTTAATCAGGGGTTTGTCAATCTGTTTCTCACCCAGAAAACACTCCAGTCATTTAGGCTTCTGTGCGTCAACTACAGAGACCTCTGGGAGGTCAGTTTTCACATTCACGCCTGAGTAGACGACGACTCAACAGAGAAGCCTGAACAGGGTGAACAGCAGAAAATATACTTCCAATTGTCAGAATCAGGGACTCTGGATATTTTCACACTTCCTGTTTGGTTCAAGAACAGAAGCAGCCCTGTTAGAAATCTGACATCAGTGCAAAGGATGCTGGACACAGGAATCGCCCTTGTTTCTCTATTCCACTGGTGTCCGGACTTTGCTGCACCACCACAGCCCTTTAAACCGCATTACAGTATAGTATCTGATGGGAGAGGCTGAGGGACATAGAGCTTTATTCACAGAGCGTGAGAAAGGGCGTGACAGTCTGCTGGATGTTTGAAGAAAGGCAGAACAAGGATGGGGCAGAGCGCACGAAGAGTCAAACATGGATAGATAGGGCTTTCCTCACATGCTTCAGATGTGACTATTTATCAATAGACCTTTTCAGAGTTGGTGAAAATCTGCATCATCATCATCATCATCATCATCACGGCCATCTTTTGTTAAACAATCATCCGTGTGTCACATGCTGCAGCTCCATGGATCTTGTGAGGCAGAGCATGTCATCTGATATGGAGGTCATATCACACAGTAATCTAATTCATTTAACCTTCTCTTTCCTCTCGCTTTCTCATTCAGCTGCTTTACTCGTCTTCTTACTCTCTACCTGCAAAACACACACACACACACACATACGCACTCATAACACACATACCTCGTCACCTACCACGCCTCTCATTTCTGCAGTGCTGGCTGGGCTGAGCCGCACGCCATTGATCTGTTCTAGTGATTGATTGCAGTGGCTGAAGGGTTTCCGTCACTTTTTTTCACCTTCAAACGATCGCTCGTGTGCACACCACTATACTTTTGTGCACACACAAGCACAAACATTATATTTTACTGTGCATTTAAGTGCAATTCACCATGCACAGTCAAGCTGCTGGGTGGTACAACAGGTTGGGTGCTTTATGTGAGTCCAGTCCTTTGCGGAGACTTTATCTGTATTATGCAGAGTATAACATATTGCTGCATTATGTGGGCTGTCGAGCTATGATGGGAACTGGTATAAATAGATATTACAGTATATAAATTAAGACACAGTTTGTAAAAAAAAAAAAAAAAAAGAAAGAAAGAAAAATGCTGCTGCTTTTTCTCAGCAAATGTTGTCACTCTGTGCTGTTGAAGGCTTACAAGCTGTAGGTCAGAGGACATGGCTTCAGCAGGATATGCTCATGTGACAGACTTATCACAACCAGAGAAAGATAAAATACCATTTGTTCCTGTTCATTGGAAAACAGAGTACAGGGGAAAGGTGGATATCGTAGAAGGATGAACGTTTATGCAACGGTTTTCCACAAACAGGCAAACATGTTGAAGACTCCTGATGATACAGAACCACCTTCCCTCTTCATCTTCTGGGATATTTCTGTTTAGGGATTAGGGGTTAGGGTAGGTTTGTGGGTTGTATTACGGTTTGGCATTGGCGTTGAGTTCAGAGTTTAGGTTGGGGATGTAAATTCACTTTTTTGATTTAAAAACAAAACAGAAGGTCTTATTTAAGATTTGAGAACAAAGCAATTTAAAGAGTGCTGCATCATGGACATGCAAAACTAGCATCCTCTAAAGCCAAGGTGTCGATCAATATTGACCTTTCAGCTTTTTCCACAACAGTTAATCCCTGACTCCAGGCCACCTAGGACCTGACTCGTATGAATTCATCAAACAACTCCGTCGCTTTGCCTTTCTCTCCCTCTGTCTTTCTCCTTTTTCATGCCTCCTCCATCCTCTCATCTCCATGATTGATGTTCGACTCAAACCCCAGGTCTCTCTCTCAGTCTTTCACCTCCCCTCTCACTTACGTTCTCCCTCCTTCTCTTTTTTTAGTGCTTGCCCTCTTTTTAACAGCATGATAACAGCAAAACAGTCCCTTTATGGTTCCTCTTGCGTTTCATTTCTTTGTCTGTCTGCCACCACGTTCAGGTTTTATTTATTAGGGCTTCCTCGGATATCAAAGGCACAAACAGATGACAAGTAAATGTAAAGTTGTTTGTGAATTTCAGGGTCAAATGTAGGATAATTCATTCATTTAGAAGGTGTTTTTATGCTTGTACTGGCCAACAATGTCTTAACTACTCTCTTCGTGTTCAGATTTAATGTTGTCCCTTACCCATTTACCCATTACTGTACATGTGATTGTCTGTAATATCAAAGCTAGAGCCCAGTTGATATGTCTGCAGTCTGATATTGTCAAACAATATCAGGAAGCAAAGCAGCATTTTATGTATGTTTTTAATTCAAATTTCAGTGACATTTACAGTTCACTTACTGTTGTTACTGTCATGAAAGTAAATGTTACTGGTTAACTGTAAAATATCTTTAATCAGATATATCTTTGGACAACAAACCTATTTAGACAAAATATTATTGCTCCTATAAAAGGCAGTCAGTTACATTTTGCTCTCTTATCATATTTAGTTTTCTGATTAGCTTTACTATCAGATATACAGAACACAGTGTCCCAAGTGGCTAAATATACTCAGGCTTCCCTATCATGAACTGTCGTGTGCTGAGGTCTTTGGTTTTGTCATCTGCCCTCCTTCCCTCCACTTTCTCTCCTTCATCAGGGCTAACAATAATGACATCCAATTAGCACTTTGTAATTACCTCTTCACCCAGAGAGGCCTGATGCTGATTGGCTCATCAAAAATGTGTGTGTGTGTGTGTGTGTGTGTGTGTGTGTGTGATGAGAATGTGAAATCTCAAACTAATTTGGAATTTCTTCACACATTTTCCTTTCCTGGTGGCAGCCCTTTCACTACAGTAGTACTACAGTAGATTCACAGTCAAGTTTTGTGTCTGCGTATTTTGTGTTTCTGAGCGTGGGGGGGGGGCACTTCCTGCTCAAATGGGACCACCCAAAACCTCTATGGAGCCCAAAGGGGCCCAGACAGAGCTATTCTTCCTCCACAGGCACTGGTGTTTACTTATGTACACACACACAAATGTGCATACACACTCACATATGTGTTTGCCAATTGATCATTACCAACTGTTCTTCCCATCAGGCACTGGCAAAGTGGCCATCTCTCTCAGATGTAGTGAGGCAGGCATCTACAGTGAAGTACCACAAACACACACACACACACACACACACAGCAAATCTGGTCACAGTGTTGATTGTGCACATTTGTGTGTGTGCTTGTGTTTTCATGTGCACACAGACTCTCAGTCTGCATGCTCTCACCTCCTCCCTGCATCAATCATTGTCCACCCTCTAATGAGGACGAAAGAACAGATTCATTAAAGCACCTCATTCTCCCACGAAGAGAGCCGAGTGAAGGAATGGGTGCTGGAGGAAGAGAGAAAAACTCTGAGATAGTGGTAATGAAGCAGAGAGAAACAGATTAACATATAGTGTGGGAAAAAGGTGTGACAGAGGCACTGCTGGCGAGAGAGGTGCCCGCAACAGAGTTAGAGGTGGGGAGGAGGATAGACTGAGGACATGAAGAGCTGGAGTGAAAGACAGACAGACAGACAAAGGGAGGGAGGGAGGATTCCTGGAAGGCGATGGAGAGCGTGGCTTGTGGGGGTGCACATGGATGATAGTTTCATTTGTTCAGGCCTCCTCTGTGGCCAATGGAGAAATCGTCCAGATTTCCTCTTTTCATGCGTTGTGCTTCTGATGCGGAGCCAATCTGTCTGCCTAGCCCGAACTCAAAAGACCCATATTTACTCCATTCACTTCTCTCTCTCTCTCTCTCTCTCATCAGTTTTCTGTTCTCCTCTCCTCTTTCTCCGCGAGTCAGAGGTTTGTCGAAAGCTACTTTAAGCCCCTCATGCTCAATGTAGGCACGAGGGTTTCATCTGGTTTCTTACAATCCCGCCAACCACATAATGTCACATTGTTGTATCCTGCTTTCCTATTTGTAACCACGCTGTATCATCAAATGTGCTCCCAAACTAACGGTGCTGTTCGCATTGTACTCCTTATTCGTGTGCTAAAATATACATATAATTGTCCTGCCTTTTTAAATGTTGTTAATGCTTTTTGTCTTTGACGTTGCCCTTCTCAGACCTCTGATTCTCTCGCACAAGGAGTGGTGTTGTGGTATTTGTGACAGGGCTGCAGTGTGTGTTTGTGTGTGTGGAAGGGGAGTGAATGGGAGGTGAATACACACTGATCTGGATGTGGACGACAGAGAAACTGTGCTAGAGGATTAACCGCTGTTTAAGCCCTTATGTCTGGGGCTGCTGCACTCTGTGCTCTTTCTGTGTGTGTGTATGTGTCTGGACGCTTGTGTATGGACGTGCATGTGAGCTTGCACGCCGATGTGTCTGTGCAGCAATGTCTGCTGCTAGCAGATTAGCGCAAAGAATGAAAACAATGGCCAAGCTTTGAGACAAGAGAAGCAAACAAAAAAAAAAACACACGTGACAGAAGACAGCGAGAGGAGGAAAATGGAGAAATGATTAAGGAGAGAGGGGAAATATTGACTGATATTGGGAAATGACAAGATGAATAGGAGAAGAAGAAGGTACCTCTCAGCACAGAGTAAGTGAGGTTAGAAAGGGTTTGATGAGATTTAGAAATGAAACGAGGAAACTCAAGAAGCAAAGGTATTTATGAGGAAAGCAGGCTGAGCTTTAGATAGATGCTTAGAGACCAGGGTGTGCCTGTGTTGGAGATGGATGGACGGATGAAAGCATAAAAGGCTGTAGATTGAGGCAGCAGTTAAAGTGCCTGGGGCTTCCCTCCCTCTCTCTCTCTCTCTCTGTCTCTCTCTCTCTCTCTCTCTCTCTCCATCTCTCTCTCTTTTTTCAGTCCCGTACCAAAGGAGCTTGTTCTTTGGGGCCCAACATGCTCATCAATGTTATGCATGCATGCACACACACACACACACACACACACATGTCTGCTTAAACATTCATAAATTCACAGTGTGAAGCTGTACATGTGTGATAGATTTGTCTTTACAAAAATGTCCACAAACAAACACACACACACACACACACCTAGTTGCCACCATCCATCAGGGCCGTCCCCAGTGTGTCCTGTTCTTGCCCGTGGCCAGCAGGTGTCACATCGAGAGGAAACTTGGCTCATGCTGAGCTGTTGGCTGTGGACCAGGCTGTCCCCATGTCAAACACACACACACACACACCAGCACTCACACACTATGCTTGCACACGCATATACACTCTCTAATGCACGCACACATACACAGAGGGTGACACACACACACACAGCTGCTGGCGTGCCTCAGTTTTCTGACAGTCTGACAGAGGGCTGCTGGCTTTACACCCACACATCAGTGCAACCCACTGGCCTTCAACTCCATCAATCTCTGTAACATAAAACATAAGCACGCACATAAGCCCGCTGGCATACAGTATGTGTGAAGAGAAGAGAAGAGAAGAGAATTAAGTGTTATTCTAGGGGTAAATACAGGTAGTACATTTTATTATATGTTGTTTATTTATTACATAATGTGACACAAACGTTATTTGCGCATCCCACTCATCTGCAGCTGCTGTGGTGCCTCTATACCGGTGAGCCTGATTCAATCAATTACAGGTCTGACAGATTGTGCATATTTTTGTGTAATCCTCCGGGCTGCTTCTAGATGTCTAAACCGCCACCCACATCTCAAATTTTGTTGAGCAAATCACTTTTGGAGGCTTTTTTTGGAAGAAGCCAATCAGCGGTTATGTAGTTGGTAGGATAAAGGCTGGGAACGTTTTCCAGCTGTCCGAGAGCGTTTGAGCCCAGATCAGAAAATATTAACTCAACACACTTGTCAATGAACATCTTTTTAATCAGAACAGCGCAGTACATTGAATGCGTTTCTTCAGAAAGTTTGTGTTTTTGGTGTTCCCTACAGTTTTTGACAAAAGGTTTAATACATAATTTGATCCTTCTGGTACTTGAGGATATGGGATGCATGGATCCAGTTTTGCCTTGATCACCGTGATGGAGGATTAAGTGAAAAGTGCTTCCTTTGATGGCAGCATGATTTTGAATGCACAGGAAAAAATGAAATACTAGTTTCCCAGAAATTGCTCAGCATGTAACAAATAATATGAGACTTTGAACAGTTAACTTCTCCTACGTCCACAACTAATGCAGAAAATGACACAGAGTGGACGGATACAGCGGTCACAGATATTCCGGCAAAATAAGTCCAGCAGAAAATGACTAACAAGAAGCCAATATCACACTGATAATAAAATGCCAATTCGATTTGAACATCAGGCTATCAGCAGGAAAGAAAAACCTACAATTATTGGTCTGTTTTGTTTGGTCAAATCATTATCATCAAGTCTTAAGTGTTTACAGGGAGCGGAATATTATCTAGAGGTCCAATGTAAATGCACTGTAGATAAACATTACCAATGTTTCTGGCACCCTATGGCCACATTACAGCTCCACTTGTAAGCTGATATTGAAGACGCCCGATTCTTGCACAGCGTATAATTAAATGTCAAAAGAAATGTGTTAATGGGAATCTTCTTACATACATGATTTCCTAGACAATGCTACATGATGTTAATCCTACACTTTAATTGGCTCTGATCAAAGAAGTAAAATCCCCTTTATCTCCTCGGTCTGGTGTGCGCATGATGTACTCTATGTGCATGTGTGTGTACTGTATACTGTAATATGTGTGACCGACTAAGGAGCAGGACATTTTGTGATCCCTGAGGTCTTAAATCCTTCTTCAGGCATGCTTACAGCCTCATACTAACCCACACACACGAATAAATGACAGGTGTCGCACCTTGGCAGCTCCCCGTGTAGGGTTATAACCAGGTTAGTGACTCTCTCATTATGTGCCATTACTGCTTGGCTGTTTGGAGGGGAATCTGGCAGTAAAGCACAGCAGAGGATAAGCCAGGAAATGGCAGCCGACAGAAGTCAGCCAGGAGACCATGAAAAGGAAATCCTGCTTCATTTAGTGGAGAATATGTGGTGGCCAGGCTCTTTCTGCCCAGTGTTGTGGTCAGTTTTCTTTGTTTATTCTGGGGCTTTGTTGTTGTTGTTTTTTTTCAAACTCTTGGCTGGAGAACAGGGAGTTAGCCTCTTCATGCAGTATATTTGATGGGCTGACTGAGAGCAGCTGGGCAGGATGATAGAGCAGAGGAAGACGAGGGCTGCAACTGATTGTTTAACTGAAATGAAAGACGCGACATGAAATATGCCAATGCATGTAAACACCTGCATCCTTGATGAATTTAGCTATTGGTGGTAATCAACATAATTCAATGGGCAATACAAAACATACTGTGAAAAGACCAAAAGCATGAACAAAATCTACAAAAAAAAGGAAGGAACGGACAATAAAGGAAGACAGGAGGGAAAGTAAAGCGGCTAAATCAGTCATAGATGAAATTGTTCCGCAAAAGGGAAATTCTATGTGGATTTTCCAAAATGTCTCAAAAAAGTCAAGTTACAGAGATTTACAAAAGGCAACAATATCGCTGTAAAGGTTTTATGCTTGGACGAGGTGGAAAAGTTGGTATGAACGCAGAACATCCCATGAAGGCTAATGGAAACAGATTTTGACATTACAGCACCTGCTTCTTCTTCTACTGTAGACGAAGCTTTCATGACATGCTGCATATCACTGTCACATTGCTCCACTCCACCAGAAAGCCCCAGAATTACAGACAAGGGTTGCATGTCAACCGCCCTCTCTCTCACCGTATGGACCGTGGCATTTCTACTGGGTTCCATCTGAAATGTCGTTTTTTTTTTTTACTGTCTTTTTAGTAAGAAAACACATGGATCAGGAGAGACATTCACTCATTAAAAAGATAGAAAATGTGCCTTTTTAGATGTAAAGGCCAGGATGCCTCAGAGTTGCTGGTGCTTGTGTCTTTTTTTGTCACATAATCCTGAATACATTTTCATAAAGCTGGAGATGATTCACTTAAAACGTGTGCAACAATTTAAACGTATAATACTTGATAAATATTTGCAATAGGTGCCACGGTAATATGATAGACAAATGTTTAGCAAAACTGAAAACTGAAAAGTTAGAATGAAGTGATCATCATCAGAGGGGCGAGTATGAGCGAGGGAGAGATTCCCTCTGTAGTGTTGAAGGGGAATACCGATGCTCTGTGCCCCGGATCAAAGTGCTGGCCTCCTCTTATCCTTCTGTTCATCTCCCTTTTCCTCACCCTCCTACTTTCTTACTGAGTTTTTCTCTTATCTGGCCGTCAATCTCATCTGTTCCTCTGCTGTGACACCTTTCTCCTCCTGGCATTCGTCACCACTCCTCCTCAGTTCTCCTCCTTCTTCTGGTCAGTTCTCCCTCCTGCCTTCCCTCCTTCTCACCCCTTGAATTCCCCTCTGTTTTCTCGTTTTCCTCTCATGGGCTGTGTGAGGAATGACCCACGCCCCAGCTATCTCCCCCTATACCTCAGCCCTTCCTCTCTCTCTCTCTCTCAGCTGCATGTGAGGGATTGTGTACATTCCGTAGCCAAGCTATCTCCAAGTAGCCCATAAATCATTGAGGCTTGGCATGGCGGGGAGAGACGGCCGGCTGGCCAGGGCAGAACTATTAACACAGCTGAACCACACTCATCATGGTCCTCCCGTTCTCTCCTCCTCTGTCCCTCACACCCTCACTTACCGCCACTGTGACTGTACCTCCATCTGCCTTCCTCCTCCGTCTCACATCCGCAGCAATTCTGCCGCTGGACGATGAGGAGAGCTACCTTTCCGTGTTGAGCATACACAACGATTACACCATCTTTGTTTTAGTGTTTAACTGATTAATTGATCGATCAATCGGCAGAACTATTAGGTAGTTCCATGCAGCTTTTCAAATGTAAGGATTTACTGATTTTATTGTAATTCTAAATTAAAGATCTTTTGGATTTCATACAATTGGAGGGTCCAGTGCTGCTACCTATCTTATTATTGTCTTGAGCCTTTGTTCTGGATCTGACCCATTACCTGTTATTCTCTCTTAAATCAATTAAACCCATTAATATAAGACCTGTAACAGATACCTGTACCAGTAGCTGTAATCAAACAGGCTCAGGGTGGCTGGTAGGTAATAAAGGCATATGGACTAATTTATGTTAATTGGACTTTGGATCACGTGACTCCTTGTATATGAACAGGGACGCTCATAGTGATGAACCCAGGGCTGAGGGGAACGCTGCAGTTCTTCTCAGCTGTCGGAGCTTCATAGTGACTTTTAGGCTCATTGTAGCAGCTAGCATGCAGCTTTACTGTTAATGTTCACTCTGACTGCTTTCATAGTTTTATTTTCAGCCGCAGCAGGCAGAGGAGGAGCAGAACCGCAGATTTTAAATTTATTAATTAGCCTATATTTATAGTTGGCACAACTACATGGCTGCTATCCATACCGTCACCAATATAGCTCACTGTCAGTCATGTGTTTTATGCAGCCATCATCTGACACCATTTCAACATGAAAACAAACTTTTCACCATTGAATACGTAGAAAGTAATTGGCCTAATTTTTGAGACCCACAGAAAATCTTACTCTGAGGTTTTCACAAGGTGTTAATTAAGAGATAAATAAGTTTAACTTGGGCTCCGGGAAGTTGTGACATTTGTCATCACTCTATGACATTTTATATATTATAAACACATTTCATTGATTAATCCAAAAAAATGGCAGATGAATGGCAAATAATTTTAAGCTACAGCCCTATTACAGAGTTAAAAGTAGTGTGGCCATATGTTTTGGTGCTGTCCGTTTACATTTTCAGTACAAAACCGTTCAGTTTCCACATCTTCCTTTTCGACTGCGAACCACAAAATGGTCCTCCTCTCCAAGCCACTCAGTAAGATGTGTCTCAGTGCGAGGAAGCCAACATGTTGAGCTCCAGCTGAGCTACAATCAGCCAACAGATGGATTATACTCCGTCACTGTGATGCATGGCTCTCATTTACCAGTTTGCTGAATGTTCTGTACTTACTCATTGGTATTCATTGCTCCTAAATGCCTCTCTATATGATGGCCATTTTATTAAGCTACAACGCTAACGTGGGGTTCTGCCCGCCTGGCTAATCCCTGTGAGAGTGGAGGACAGGGAGCCGTAATGCCAGCCTGTTATTGAGCTGTAATCCCTCACACTGTCCCGCCCTCCATTTTCCACATTTAAAAAGGGAAAGTCGCAAATAAATTAACATCGCCGTTCGATTGTATGAACAAGATCATCCTAACAGGTGTGCCTGAAAATCAGATATAGCGTCTCGCTCTTTCAGTCAGTGTTATTCATCTGTTTTATTTCTTGGTAAGTACCTCTCCAAAATCCTCCAAGCAAGAAACCTGCTACTGTGGGGCAACATCCCACAACTCCCAACTGTTCGAATAATTCAGGTTTGTGACCCATGAAAGAAACAAACGAGAAACTGAGGGAAGAGCACTTTCGAGCATTTGCGATTCTTTTTATCTCTTCAGCTTTTCAAGCTAATGCTCTGCTTGTCGGCTTGGGACAGACACACCAATACATTGGTCTGGATGTGTCAGTGGTATGCAAATTCATATTAATTTAAATATACGCTTCTCATCGTCAAATCATAGCATGCGCCCCCTGACACCGTGGTCAGCCCATCTGCTAGTACAATACATATTCATATATACTCACAGAGTATGCATTCATCCTCAGATAGTTTCTTTGTGTCTGCCCTTTCCTCCCTCTCTTTTTTATTCCACACTCATAAATGCACAACCATATTAAAGCTCTTACATCGAGTCATGGGAGTATGACTGGGAACAGGAAGAGACATTACTGATATTGTTTAATTTCCCTCAGGTGCACTGTCTAAGAAGAACCCAGAAGCATATGGCCGCCTGCCTGTTGCATTTTATATGTGTTTATGCAGACCAGCTTGCATTTTGTTTGATATTATATTTGCGTTTGAGTGTATACCTTCAAATCTAGGTGGATATCTGTCAGACCTTTTGTTTTCATTTTCTGTGTCTCTGTCTGTCAATAAATGTTTCAGCTTCAGTTCAAGTTGCAGTGCTCAGCTTTACATCCCCTGTCCGACTGATGGGCCCGTGTGTACTGAACCTGCCAGCCCATGCCTCTCAGCCACCTGTGTCTCCCTGTATAGCTTGTGTCCCATAGGACTCAGATGATTGATATGTCAGGCATTTTGCTGGCCACCTCAGGTCCTTATGCCACTCAGGTCTCATCCCTGTGGTCCAGGCATGACTGATTTGTCAAGCAGCTCCTCCAGGCCAGCTGAACAGACTTTCTGCAGAGCTTATGTCAACTTTCACAATACAAATGATAAATGCTATTTTCTTTCTTTTGTTTTTTTTATATATGTTTTTCTTCGGCTCCCTTTTTATTGTCTTGATTTCTCTCTCTCTGCTCCGTTCCCCTCTCCCTAGCCATCGCAGCCTCTGAATCTCTTATTAGTTTTTGACTGAAAGAACTGGCATGCAGAGTTTTGATTTGTCTCAGTCATAGTTACTTCTGCCACCTGTCAAAGAAACTTATCCAGACACATTAACACATGCAGGGACTTTTTATACTTTATCTGTGTGTGTTTGCGTAAGAGAGAGAGACATCATGTTCCTGCTTGTACATCAGGCTTTATGTCAGTCTGTGCACATACATGCGCTCACATTTCGGGCTAATACAGGCACAAACACTCGTGCATGTGTAATTGGATGTAAATGAGTATGGGTTGGAAATGCGTTTTGTCTGACAGCCTTGGTATCGCTGGCATACCAATGTGATGCCGTAATACCCCAAGACTGGCTGATCTGTCCATCATTTCCCAGTTACAGACCCCTGGGGAGGAGAGGGGGGCTTTGGAGGGGAAAGGTGTATGAAAGCACAAAAGTAAAGTAGATGAAGCATTTGAGAGGAACTGCAAATGGAGTGAAGGAGAAAGAAAGAGAAGGCTGGTCAGCGAGTTCAAAGAAAATAGCAGGGATTAGCAGGAACATGGAGTGTCAATGGGTATTGCCTTCCTTTTTGAAAACCTATGCACAGATTCTCTGTAGGGCTCTGAAGATGCTCTGCAGGTGTAAAACCCTTTCTGAGTTATAGTTAAGTGGACTGGAGGTGGGTTAGCAAGAATAATGCTGCCTCTCATCTTCAGACTTGAAGACAGCCTTCAGGAAGGAGGTAGTAGCGGAGATGGACCTGCTCATTAAACATGACACACACACTCCGGTCCTTCTCCCCTCTCGTTTCCACCCTTCATTTTGTCCTCTAATGTACTGCCACAGATTGACAACATCAGCTTTCACAAAGTTGCCTCCTCCCGCTCCGCAGCCTGACACCGAGGGAATACTGTGTGTTGAAACCTCATTCTGCTGTATCAGATAGTTGGGCTGCGAAGGAGAGCCAGTCTGGAATAACAGAGTTTTAAAGCACACACATATAGTATATACAGTCATATATTCCCCATCTGAATCTGAAGCATCCTATGATTTTATGGAAGCGCTGGCCAAGAAGTGGCAATAATTATAATTATTTCTTGTCTAGCATACACACATGGACACACGCACACACAATACATGACTAGACCGAGAACCACTCATCCATTATAAACTTGATGTGTTCCTAAATAAACCTGGGCTGAGCTTGAATATATGTGTGCACATGCATCTGTTTACATGTCACATTGCTCAGGCTCAATTTAACTAGCAGCTGCTCCTGTGCATGTCACCCTGCTCTCTGCACACAACCCTGACAAGTGTTGTGGATCTGCCAATAACCACACACACACACACACACACACACACACACACCAACATACAAGTATCTTCCAGACAGTGGGTGTTAGTCAGCTACAGTATGAGGGAGGTTTCTGAGCACTTATAATGAATGCATCACCCACCTGTGTGCTGCTGCCTATGGAATGATTAAAGAAACACAGTACACACACACACACACACACACACACACACACACACAGACACACGTCTCGCAGCCCACAGGGAAGACTAGGTTAACACACAGAGATGGGTACTGCTCAATCACTATGGTTACACAGATGGGCCCCAGAGAGAGGTCGGCCAGCACAGAGGCAGGAGGCAAATGACACACACACACATAAGACAGATAAACTGACACACCGTGCATATTGTCACATGCCTGCTGGAAGTGGTCCCTGTTCCACTTTCTCCCTCTTCAATTGGTAGAATTTGTGAATGAGAAATTTTGTGTTAGCATTATTTGATAATGCAATCATCTCCCACATAATGTTTTCCCACTTCAACAAAATGACTGCTGTCATCCTCTGATTTGGATTTACTCAGTACTAGTAATGTGAAGTATGAGTTGACATTATTGACCTTTCACCCTACTTTTAGTGTTGCTGTTTTGATGTTTTAGCCTATTTTCTGAGATTTGCACGATGCAAAATGATTGTATTTTACTATGAAAATCATGAATAATTCTCTGATTTTATTTAGCTGATATCTTTGCTTCATTTATATTCTTACTTTAGCTTTTCTTTCTCTGAAGTGTCCCACTGTGCCTCCCTGTCCTGCCTGTCTCTGTGTATTTAACTGAGCCTTTAGGCCCTATAGAATATGGCCTATGACAGCACGGCCGACAGGAACTCTTTTCTCTTCACACTATAAAGTTTCATTGTCCCTTTTCTCATCAGGGAATGGTAGAAGAGATAGCATTAAAGTGAACGATATTGCTTGTATGTGCTCCATATCCGCCGGGACAGGCACAGAATATATCACTTTGAGGAACTGGGGAATTGGGGCAAGGGAAGATGGTTTAGGACTTTCCTTCTCCGTCTTCACCCAGCTATACTGTATAACCTTCTGGGGTTAAATCACATCACAGATAAATAACTCCTCTCACTTCTACTTTCTTGTCTCTTTCTCTTCTCCTCTGTCCCTCCAATCTGCTTTCCTGTTTCTCCTTCTGTCCCTGGGGGCCATACGTTGTCATCCCTCCCATCTCTGAGGGCTCTGCAGCCTGACAACCCAGCAGCCTGTTGTCCCCTTGGGGGCCGAGGGTGCTGCAGGAGCAAGAGGAGAGACACATATAGACCTGAGAAGTGAAATGGGAGATGGGTTGAGATCTGGCTGTGCTGTGGCCGAAATAAAGTTCAAGATGGGGTCATGTGGTGCGCGTGTATCTGCGTGTAAAGAGCTTGCCTATAAACAGAAATGCTGTTTATGCGTGAGATCTGGCTGTGTGTGAGCTGAGGTCATCCGGTATGAGTGAGCTGAAAGGCTTTCTCAGTGAGTCGCTGCTTCAGACACACGGCTGACTATTCTTAGCATGGAGACATGCCTCTGAAATACTAGCCAGTCTGTTTTTTGGGCTGCAGCTACACCTGTCTACACTGGGACAGAGGCAGAGACACACACACAGAGAGAGAGAGAGAGAGAGAGAGAGAGCCTTGACATATATTCTTATAAATCACATTGTTTTTAGGCCATGTGGTTCATTGTGATTCTTTTCCCCAGCCTCTATTGTGCTCGTCCATTCTCATCCACCACCTCTCTGTAGCAATCAGCACCTTTATTCTTGCCTAATTCAGTGCATTCCTATACTTATCTTTCCATACATAAATGCATCTTCCCTCACATTCATTTCTGCATGCATCCATCATCATTGTCCCTCCATCATCTGGGCGATACATCTAACTCATATTGATATTGTAATATAAGATTCAATATGGTCAGAATAGTGGAATTGGTTATCATAATGTCAAGATGGGTGACAAATTAAAGAAAAAGGTCTGTATAAAGTGTCTTAGTGTTTGGCCTAAATTAGCTTCCAGAACAGCTTCAGTGCTCCTTGGCAAGTCTCTGAACTCTGCTGGAGAGAATGATTGAATGAACAGGTGTTCCCTCATTTCTTTTTGGTGTTTTGATGGCGGTGGTGGTGGTGGTGGAGAGAACTTCAGTGGTCCCTCGTGCTCTGTGTGTGCATTTGTTATGTTTTTGCACTCATTTATTCGGCTGTATTTCCTCAATGAATCACCTGTCTGTATAATTTTAACATGGTCTCTTTAGGTTAAAAGGCAACAATGCGTACAGCTTTTCCAAACAGCCACACTTGACGTGGTGAAAAGGCGACTGTCACAGAGACGGGCGAGATGTGATAATTGTTCAAATGGCACACATTGGGACTGTCGTTCCTCGAAGGCAATTGCAGTGTTTGTACATACAAAAAGAGACAGAGTAGGGCCTTTTCACAGCAGACATTTTGAATTGTCAAAGCACAGGTGGAATTAATAACGTTAATGATGGCTACAGTCCATTTGCAGCTGTGGTATTGTGCATGTTCATTCACTGACATGGCTTTCTGTGGTCTGCTGTGTGAAAAAAGAGAGCTTGAGAGAGAAGTTCAAACCCACCTTTTTTCACCTGTGTACTGCTGGCCTATTGCTGCGTGAAGTGGAGCGTGAATGCCACATTGTCGGTGAGAGTTACAGAAGTTGTTACAATGGTATTACAGTTGAGTGATATAGTTTAGGTAGCCTATTTGAGTGTTAAAGCTCAATAAAAAGAATAGTGAATTGTCCCATTTGTTTGGTCGTCATGTATGATTTTGCAACTCTTTCCTAAAGCACCAATAGCGATCGGCGCATTATATTGTTGCATATTGATGGAAATGCAGGTGCTTGTTAGACGATGTCACAGTATTTGAGTTTGTCAATATCCCTCAGTGTTGTATATCTTTGTTGTAGTATACGATTGCATATATTGCATAGATAGAACAACACCCCTCCCATAAATCATCCCCCATCAGACCTTACATCCTTCTTTTCATCCATCACATCATCCTTCCTGGCAAATAAACCTATTCATGCCTTATTTCTTTATAGTGCCTTTGTTAGTCCCATCTATGCGCTCCTGTGTCTGCAGTTTGCTGTGAGTAGGAGGCACGATGGCAGTGACAGTTAGAGACCCTGCAGCAGGCCAAATGAGTCTGTCTGGCTGCGATCAGACCTGGGGAAGTGGTGTGACATGGGGGACTGGCTGGAGCTGCCAGACAAAACCAGTCAAGTGCAAAACTAATCTACCTATCCATTTGTCTGAGAGCAGCAGAGGCAGACGGAGGTGGTATAATTGTGCTCGGTGTTCTAAGCATTGCCACCGTTTTTTGTTTCTCACGGTTATGGAGGCCAGATTTCACAGCCCATTTTTACAGCACTCTGTCTATCGCTAAGCTGTTTTAGATTACACAGACATGCCGATAATTGAATGAGAAACAGGTCCTGCATAGGTAGGTGTTGTGTGACTGTGTGTGTGGGGAAGGGTTTAAAGCCTGGCTGCATTTTATGAGCAAAAAGCTGTTATTTGTGATCCTCTGTGGATGCATAGATAATGCGTGTCTTAGTCAGCACACTGGTAGCGTGTATATTATAAAACTGTGCTCAGTGTAATAGACTGAAAAGAGGCAAGACAGAAGAATAGAGATGAAAGATTAAGTCGTATTGGGAGTAACGTATACATTGATGCTGCCATCACAATCTAGCACATTGTGTCTCCTTCCTGTCTGAATTTGAGTTTACACTTTAGCACATTCTGTGTGATGAAGAATGTGTCGCCCAAGTGGAGAAAAACGTATGACTGCATAATGTATTTGCATTACATTAGCATCTCTCGCCTTGCCTTCGCCCTTTGCACCCAGGTAGTTAAAATGTTAATGAGTTGGAGCAGTTTAAAAATGTCGCCGGAGCGAGGTTCGTCAATCATGGCTTTTTATGGAATACCATAATGCTGACGTGAATGCAGACTCAATGCAAAGAGTCATTATGGCCCTAGCTTTAAAAACACTGTGGCTTTTCCTCATGTTCATAAATGTCTGGGTGAACATTCTTCCATCCTTCGTACTTACTTCCTTTTATACTTTCCTTTCAGGAGTTATTATTCTTTCCTTCTCTTTCGACTTCTTGTGCTGCTTTTCCTGCCTGCCTGAATGTGCTACTTCTCTCCAGGCATTTCCTTCTCAGTTTTTCGCTGCAACTTCCTGTCGTTTTCTTCCTTCAGTTCTTGTCTTTCTGACAAGGGCTGTTTCACGTGTTCTTCCACACAGATTACAGTACACACAAGCATGCACGCACGCACACACTAGCTGTGGTGGTGCAGTCTCAGTCTTTGTTGCTAAGACAATGCTGTCACTCCCATCTGGATGTTAGTTTAGATGGGTTTAACCAAGATGGCAGAGAATACTGTGTCTCTTTACTGGTCCTCTTCACTGCTGGTGTGTGCGTGTGTGTGTGTGTGTGTGTTACGGTTGGGCAACATAACAATCCACTGTATACCATAAGACAATAGAAATCCTTACCAGAGATTGTGCGTTTCCTGTTCATACATACAGTACTGTGCAAAGGTTTTAGGCAGGTGTGAAAAAATGCTGTAAACTATGAATGTTTTAAAAAATGGAAGTGATGACTTTAGAGCCATCTGCCTTGTTAAACTGATTTAAAAAACATGATTTCTCAAAAGTGAAGTTGAAATAATTAAAACTGGAGGCCATGATAGAACATTTTGAAAAAGGAATTCAACGTAGGGGGGAGTTACTTTCAGAACCATTCATGTGGCCCACCCATACTTTACTTAATGGAAATGTTTGCGTTTAAGTGCACATGAGTGAACTTCCTCTGTTGTCCCTGGAAGCACTACATACATACAAAATCAAACATATATAAACATTTCATTCATGCTGTGTGACGTCGTGAGAGGCAGCGTCATCGCCGGACTGTATGTCCCCGCCCTGTGGTTACGCCAGGGCCTACAGGACGTCATGGCAGCAAGGCCTAGGACTACGACTCCCAGCGGCCCCGGGGGGGTGGGCTGGGACCGATCAGCTGGGACCGATCAGCTGATTGCGGTCATGAATGACTGAAGATGACAGGTTAAAATAGCGACCGAGAGAGACAAGAGGCGTGGAGAGTTTTGGAGGAAAAAGGACAAATCAGAGAGAACGACGGAAGAAAAGAAGGAAAAGAAAGACGAGTGCATATGTTGGATTGTCGGACGCCTCTCACAGCGTCACAGCTTGCTGTGGTTTCCATTAAGCATGTCAAGCTGAGGTCAGCAGTTCCTTCTCTGGTCGAGTTCTCAGTCTAATCAGAGTTTGATGAAAATTCATAATTTGGACTTCTCACTGCTGTGAGTTAGTTAGTTACACACTAATCTTTCCCTGGAGCACCGCTGATCCAAATAAAATGCTGTGATGTTCCTCCTTACTGTTTTTCATCGCACCATCGTTTGCGTGTGCGCGCCATGTCAGGCGGTTCATCTTCATCCTTCGGTCCCATTTCCTCTTCCTCTCCGCCTGTGCTCAATTCAGGCTGAGATTACTCACCTGACTTCCCATCCCAGTAGATTGTATATAGGCCAAACAATTTAGTCACATAAGCATGTGTGCACATAAGCGAGATATTTAAATCTCTTGAGTATGTGCGTGCAGTTATGTCCACAGTTGTGTGTCCCCTTGTATCCTATACAGCATACAGCAGGCCTCATCCATCTCTAATTAGTGTGTGATCAATAGCTGGTTGTTGTGATGCTGTGCGTGGGGAGCCGTGTCAGAGCAGGGGAACAGTGACATTTCAGTGGACAGGGATTACTCTGTTGACCTTATTGTTGTGATTGAAATTCATCCCCAGCTCCCCCAGAGATGACCTCACCTTGTTCACACTGCGCCGGGATGCTGGAGGTTGTTCAAAACTCGCTCCTCTCCTCCACCCCCCTCCCTCCCTCTCTCCCTCACCTCTGAAACATCCTCTGCAAGCATATTTCTTTTCTAATGTTTTTCTTTTTTACTTTCTCAACCTCTTTCTATTTTCTACATGCACAGCTGCATCTTCCCTTTAAATTATTGCTACATCCATCTTTACATGTTTACTGAACCTTCTATATTTCCCACTCCTGCTACACTGTCACCTCAAGATTATGGATCACAAGATTAACTTCTGTTATGACTTTCTCTTGCTTTTGTGTGTGTGTGTGTGTGTGTGTGTGTGTGTGTGTGTGTGTGTGTGTGTGATCCATGTATGAGGCAACAAAATACTAGAAAGAACAAGAGCATGAAGCAGTATCTGTGACAGCTCTTTGTGACTTTATCTTTTCAACAAGCCAATATACTATACTATTATTTTCTTACTGCCTTTTATTGTTAACTCTGATGTCTTCTTAAGTCATCTCCCAATACATGCAGAGAGACACATATGCAAGTATACCACATCTCTCCTCCATGTTGTTCATGTTTTAGTGTCCCAGATGAGCTGCAAGGAAAGAAGAGGATGAGGAGGGAACAATCAATTCCTACTTTTAGAGAAAGTGCATATTTTGTTCTCCATTTATTCTCCTCTCCTTTTTTCCCTCTCCCTCTAAGAGTAGTGATTACAGACTGTGATGTCTGGCAGGAGCAGGTAGAGACTGATAGAAAAAGCATTACAGTGTGACAAAGATAAAGGCATTCCCTTTGTGTTGCATCAACAGTTCCGAAAAGTCATGTATAAATATCTCTGGATTATTCAGTAACGGAGACATTGTTTCTGGAATTACACATTGCGGATGAGTTTTTCAAAAAAAGATTTTGGCACCACAAATCAAATACCCATCACTGCCATTAGATTGGCAGAAATTTCCAAAGTGGGTATCTGAAAAGCCAAAACTATCTGCAGAGATGAATGCCATTAAGGGTAAGTGGAAAGAATATGTGTTTTTATAATGTGTGGGAACTAAAACAAAATGGCCAGTAAGGCGATATGAAACGAGCCACGGATTAATGGGTGATTCTTACAAGTGCAGTATGTGTCGTTTACAACTGCTTTTAACCCCCCACATAGTCATCTGAGGGCAGCGAGACAGGCACTATATCTGTGCTATATCTGTATAAGCTGTAGCACCATTACACACGATGATCCATTGTGGTTACCTTGACTAAATCATGCACAAGCAACACCAGGTTGCTGTAAAATAACCACACTTATAGTATTTATTTCCACTTTTATTTCTCTCATTTTATTTTACTGCACATTAGTTAGAAGTAACTGAGCGTGTGGGTACTGTGTGGGCCACTGTATTGCATGGAAAGGATAATGACCAGACTTTCAAATAATAAATTCAATTTTGAAAATGCCAAACCATCTGCACAATTGTTGTGCCATCTGTTTGCCACTCACCTCTGTGAACATGTGCCATTAAGCTAGTTTCCATCCAACTTTAGTGCACATTTTAAACACATTTCCAGAAAAATGGCCAATGAAAATGCAAAGGATTGCATGTTTCCATCCACTACTGTTACGCAAATATTAGGAGGTTCATCAAGAGACACAGTTGCACTACAGGTGGTGCTAATTCTCCATTCCGGTACCATTAAATCATTGCAGAAGAATAAGGCGCAAAAAGAGAATTAAAACAAAAAAATGCAAAAGAAAAACGATGTGGAAAACATGATGGAAATATGGCATTTATGTTTGTTGTGTTTGCGTGTTCGTTTTTCTTAGCTATTTTTTAGCCAATTTATTTTCTGTCATTTCCACGCAAATTATTAAATCACAAAAACCGGTGGATCGAAACGCACTTAGTGTGGCTGCTGTAAAACAAGTTAGAATCAAGTAATGTAGCCAGCTGAAAGAATAATCATTAATTATCAGATTTATATTGCACTCCCCCAATTCCTTTTGCACTGCACTTGCATTGAATTTCCTGTAAGAATGAACATAACAAGCACTTGGATACAGTCTATCAGATGGCATGTCTACTCATACCGAGATGTGGATACTTGTCTGTGGGGCATAGCTGTTGAATGGCAGTGCAGGGTTGTCATCATCATCACTGCAGAATTGCTGGCTGACTGGCACACATATCTGGGATATGGCCCAGAGTGGCACAGTAACTGCAGGGGCGTTTAATGGAGCGCCAGCAGCAGGTGAGGGTGCAGGATTGTGGATTTAGTCGTAGCGTTCTGGTCCCGCTGGAGGGAAGGGAGTCAGCTGGTGGTAGGAGAAATGCAAACCTGTCACACCTGTCTGAAGTCCGCTCTGCTTATCACAGAGTTTTTCCAGCTCATAGAACACGGCCACCGTGTCACTATGCAGGAGAGGAGAGGAGAGGAGAGAAGGAGAGGAGAGGAGAGGAGAGGAGAGGAGAGGAGAGGAGAGGAGTACTTATGGCGCATACACACATTGGATACAGGGAAGGTATAATGGTTACAGTAGTGAGAGAGGAGGACAGCTGTGGAGCGATGGCAGTAAAAATGGAGATGGAGTGGTGGAGGGTTGGATGGCACCGGGGGAGCATTTTGGGTATAAGAATTCCTCTATAGCCTCCCACTGCTGCCAGCTTAGTGATAACATGCAGACCTTAGGTGAAAGAAGATGGGAAGATGAGGAGAGAGGGAGGATGGGGAAAGCAAGGTAAAATTGACAGATTGAAAGGAGCAAAGTGGTCTGAAAGCCTCTCACATCCTCCCTCCCCTCCATCCCCTCCGTTTCTCACAGTGGGGTCTGCTAAGGACGTTAGTGTCCATTAAAATTGCAGCATGTTTACATAAAACTAATGCAGCCTTGTGCCCATCTTTACCTCCTACCTCATCTCACCCTCCTACATAACACAAATACGAATCAGTTTATTTACTGATGAAGAAGCAATGGGTTCAAATGTAAATCAACATACAGTTTAAAGCTTTTATCCAAGTGGCATTGTGCAGGACGTCGTCTCGTAAACTCTCAGACCCTTTTTCTCTAAATTAGAACAATCAGAATCCATTTAAGTGCTGCAAATGTGAAATTATTTTACATTACTTGTGGTTATTTTCCTGAGCTGGCTAGCATTGTGTTAAATGAAGTACGAAGTTGCAAAGTCATGCACACACAAAAACACATGCATGCAACTATTCACCTGTCAGCTACTATACTGATGTGCTGCCCTGTTGTTTAGCTTTTAAATGATTCAACACACTCTATTGCAAGGTCCATTTGCTGTCTGATTCCCTTTGTCAGGGTGGTTTTCTCAATATTCTGCTGATGATCCCTCTCCCCCGTCTCTGCTAGGGAGCTGTGGGCTTAATGCCCTCATGCCTATTTACCCTCTCAGCCTCTTCAGCGGCATCAGAGATGGTACATCGAACCTGGAGGAGAGAGATGAAGAGAGACGAGTGACTGTAGAATACAAAAGAGTAGAAAGAGAGTAGAATAGGGCCAGTGAAGATGAAAAAAGGCACACAAGTGCTTCGCTGAGAAGCCCTGATGATGAAGGAATGTGACAGATAAAAGGGAGCACATGAGTAGTTTTGATAGGAGGGTGCTCATCATGATGGAGGTGATAAGGCCCCCTCCAAGTGTTCCAAAATGGCCTAGGTGGCATCCTCCCTCTTCAGTCCCTGGGCCTCTGGGCGCTGCCTCTGACAGGGCATGCATCTCTGCAGGAGTGGCTGTTTACCATTATGGCTCTCTCAATGGCTCAGACTGGATTGCCTTTTGTACATTATGGCTTTTCAGTGGAGAAAATGCTCAAACCTCCAGAGTAAGGTTTCCTGCAGGTGCCATTGGATGAATTTGTCTTATTTTAAAACAACACAACCTGCACACCACTCTGGCTCAGCATCAACTGTTTAAATTCTGCTGGATTTTATTCAAAGCATCTCGCTGACTCCCTGCCTTGCCAGTCCACCTCCCCGTTAGTTAACATAGCGGAGCTGCGATGACCAAACCCATGCCGGTGGGTCTGATATTTGTCCCTATCTCCACAGAATGGTTTCATTAACAAATGACAGATGTAATTACAGAAACCAAACCATCGTTTCATACAAACTCTGGCAATCTATTCACTGATTCTTCCATTATCCATGCTCTGTGGTCATGGATTAGCTCTAATCATCACTGTTGTATTATATAATCCACTTGAAAAAGAAGGCTATTATGATTCAAACTGCTATAATCTGATCTCATTTCCTCCACTGTCACCTCAATTACTTCATCATTTAGATCATCTCTGAATGTGTCTTCTATTTGAACCAAAATGAGTAGTGTGAATATGCTGCAATACAATTATACTGATTTGACTTACAGGAATATATGTGGTACTAAATTCAAGACAAGACCATCCAAATGCATGTAGACAATACAGCCAAACACTTTATTTTTATTTTATCTTCTGTAAGAGGCAAAATTTGAAAGAAAGAAAACATTTACTGAATGTCTAGAGAAGAGGGAAACTGATAAATGCTGTATAGGTATGCTATTTGGATGATAGGGACCACTGACTGCACAATGGTTTCTGTGTCTATGACACCCTGTAGGAAAAAGGTTGGTAAAATGCTAAACGCTTGGTGATAACGATTGTTGCAAGAACATAACTTATCCAGTTAGAGATACTGATGTATACACACAGCCAAAATAATGTCAAGGCAAATAAAATTGCACAAGAATATATTATAGGAACAGTGAACAGTATCAAGGGTGCAAGAATGCACCCGATGATTTCGTCAGAATACAAAATTCACAAAGCTGAACCTTCACCTTGAGGAGGTGCTGCACTTTTGGCAGGCTAAATAAATTACTGTTAAAGGTTGAGGGTTTTCAGATTAAAATGTTATAGGAAAATCTGGCCCTGTTACCCCGTACAGCAGCAAAACCAGTAGTTAGAGGGGAAATTACTGTATTATCAATGCTGCCTTTGGGGAGAAAGAGCAGGAGCGACAGTAAATGAGTTTGTGCACACTATTGGGCCAGGGGTAATTATTTTGATTTGCATGCTTTTAGGAACTATGAACACAATTAGATAGGCTATTAGCTGAAAGGACAGAAACAATTGTGATAGTCGCCAAACAAGAATATTATTATATCAGAGAAAAGGAATTACAATTCCTGTCCGTTGAAAAGATAAGTGAGAAATTAAACCTAACCTCTATCTATCAAAGACAGAAATTGTTACAGTATAAAGTATACACAGCTTAGGTGATAATGAAGTCCCGTCGGGAATATTACTGAAGAATAATTTCACGAGTTCGAAAGACAATTTGCTCCTGCATGATAGGACTTTGATACCTTTGATGATTGCTTCACATGCGACATCCATATGGCGGAGCTACTACCGGCTGTTGAATGAACATTCGGAGTAAGTGGGAAACACATGGTGGTTCTGTGTAATTACTGTGATAAACGAAGAGGGCATTATATTGCAAGTTGTATGCAGCACAGCCCAATAAGCTGAATGACTGTCAAAGTTGCTCCGCGGCAGACTGCTCATGATTATATCCAATATAACTGACTCAAACCAAATACATATCAGATAAGGAGAACTCTTTCTTCTCCCTCTGAATAGACTGTACACAGAAGATTAACACTCAAAAACAGATTTTTATCCAAAAGGCTGAGAAAGTCTTTGATAGAGTATCACAGCCTTTCACTGTGTCTTTCATTTGTGCAATTCGGGATTAAAACATAGGACTAATTCAATTACTATAAGGGTCTTTGAAACGTGTACATGTATGTTGGTATATATTATAAAAGTATACACTATACATGCATATATACATTATGAGCAGGGATGCCCACATATGGCAGCATGTATCATAGTAGTATCCCTGGAAATCATGTTCATTTTGGGTGATTCTGCAAAGCACAATTTAAGGCCAGTGCCAGCATTCAGTGCCAGTGCAGGAAGAAGTGTTCCCTTTATGTAGTGATGCAGACACTAAGAGCGTGGCAGTCAGGGTGGTGGTTGGGCTTTTGAATCACGCACCAACTGTAACAAATGTAACCACAAATTGTCCAGAACTGTGATCAATTGTTTTAGTCGCCTAACCTTTAACCAAATTGTAGTTTAAAAAGGTCCAATATCAACAATCTGTCTGGTGATGGGGCTGCTGTGTACTCTGGCCACAGGAGACAGCTGCTCTGCAATCTCACGCTGACACACGACAACACAATTCCTGCTGGAGTGAAGGAACAGTTATCGTCGCTGCTTGGTCCTTCTCTCTTGTCATCTCTGCCATGATGAGTTATGATTTCACGTCTGAGTGTGGTGCTGTAGTAATTCGCACCTGGCAGTGCAGGAGGGATCAATAATTGATCTAGACAGTGTACCACCACCTGCCTGGGTCCCTCAGGGTTCACATGCACACATGTATTACCAGAAAACACAGATGCACACACGTCCTTTCCTCCTATTGCTGTAATGATCTATTCCACAACCAACTCAGGTATAAAATGGAGTTGTCACTCAGTCACGCCACAGCTGATCAGATGTCAGATTGTGCTTAACCTCAACAACACTGGTGACCTGGCAGACTACATGGCTGCCCCTGAGGACAAACTGATCATCAGTGGCTGTGACCTGCAGACTATGATTTCTATATGCCCTATTTTGGGAGGTGGAATCTTTTTGCACATGTTCGCACATAGAAAAAGGATTTACTGCAAACGTAGAGAACAATCTCCTGTTTTTCGCATCAACCATCAGCCCTCGTCCTTTCTTTTTCTATCTCATTCAGCCCTTCCCGGTTTAATTTGCTCCTTAAATCAACTACCGCCGCCACTCTTCTCTCTTTGCCCCCAATCTCTAGATGTTTAGAAGGTGGAAAACAGCAGGTGCGAGTCCTGCACAAAACACCGGAGAAGTGATCCAATTTGTTGTGGGCAGTAAATTGTGTGGACATCTGTGCACTGCACGGCGCGGAGCCGAGCCCAGGGCAGGGTGGGTGCATATCTCTGCCTGGCTGTACTGCTGACAGGGCACAGAAACAGCCGTGGAGGGTGCCAGGCAGGCAGGCAGTGCAGCAGAGAGAGAGAGAGAGACTGGGGATTGGGACCTGACACACTCTCAGAGTCTCCGTCTCTATATCTGACTCTTTAAACACACTGGATGTTTTCTGCCGCGTTGCAGAAAGAGCAAGAGGGAAGGGTAATATGGTGTAGGGAAACATAAAAGAGGAGTGAGAGGAGGAGGAGGAGAAAAATCTGACCTAAAATTCATCCCAACAGCTGTGCGTAAAGCAGCAACTACAGCCACGACTAGTGTGGCTCACAGACAGCGGTGGCAGCACATGGTCGCGGGCCTGAGTCTCTCCTCAGCCCCACAGGACGCCTCTCCAGGCTGGGTTAATTGAACAGATTACAAACGTTCCCTTCTTTCCCTCTAATTAGCATTAGTGTGTTGTGGACTAAATGGGTCTGGGCTAGGCCTCGGCCCTCCACTCTTGCAGGTGATTAAGATCTCCTTCCACAGCGGTGACTCTGGTCATGACTTCATTAACGACTTGGCTGACGTTTCCCAACCCTGCTGGTTCCAGTCTCCCCAGGGAGGTTGGTTCTGAATTTGGCTTCCCTGCAGCGTAAAAATCTTTGATTGGATTTAGCTTTTTATTTTTTTCTTACAGATTTCTCAGCTCCTAACCGTTAAAGAAAATGCTTCTGCCTTTTTTTATTTTATTTTGTGCCCCATAGATGTATGCAGACTGTATTGGTTTTGATTAATCATGCTTGTCATCATGATCATCCCCTTACGCGTAACTGTAGTCTTAGAAACTATCATTTTCATCAGCACAAGCATGGCCGTAATCACTCTGATTTCTTTAGTGATTGTCAACATTACCATTAGCAACATTTTCATCTTCCTCAAGTTCTTCATCAGTGTAATGCTCTTCCTCCTCCCCCTCAATAACTCTATTGCTGTCACTGTTTGTTTTCCGCCCTGACTTTTTTTTATGGTTGTGGCTATATTGTACACATTCTGGCCTTTTCTGTAATTGCTAGTTTGGATTTAAGTGCCTTCTTGATGAATGCTTAGCTGTGTGAAATGCTGCCTACCATGGAACAATCTACATATATAGCCTCTGTAAACCAAGCTAGATTAAAGAAATTTGGTAAGTCTGAGTCCGTCCTCATTTGGCGACAAGCTGTACACTACTACAGACTGGAACCCGACGTGCTTCCCATTTAAATTAATCTAATAGCTGTGAGTGCTTGTATATATACATTGGACAAGATGTTGCTCTCACAATTCATTTCACACTTCGTTAGCAAGTGAAACTGTTGCCTGGATATACAGTACGGAAGGGGAGATCAATATATTGCAGGCAGGTATTAGTGGTGCAATCCAATACAAACGCTGGGGTTCGACTAATTGTATAAACACAATTACAAAAACATGATTAAAAGGTGCGTGCTTATGCATCGTAGCACACGAACACGTATCGGAAATCAAATGTACATACATGTGCGGCTGTTTGCACGCACACATACACCCAGAAATGAACACACATACACAGCTCATTCTTGCCGCTCCTCTTCACTCACCCAGTGATTTGAATGGAGTAAATCATCATTGTGTTTAGGAAGGAGATTGATGGCCGGTCTCAATGGTTTGGCCACCCTTTCTATTTAGAGCGACAGGTCAGTCAGCCAGTTAAAGATGCGACCTCTATTGTGGCCATCTGACATCTCTATTCATCATCGCACAGTCTGCATCCTGCTGCTGCCGTCTCGAGGCACAGACTGCTTTGTGTGGCACTTTGTGTACATGTAGCAAATGAGGAGGGGAAATAACGTGTATGTCCACATACTGGGTTGGCGATAGAATATGACAATATGTATTTGCCAAACACCAAATATTTCCCCAAAACCTATTGTGCTGTGATTGATCTCCTTTATTGTAATATATTTTTGTGTATTAAGTCATTCTGGAAAATGTCGCACAACTGCGACATTATGGCAATATTGAATTTTTACATGATATGCCCTCTTTAACAGCACATTTGGATTTTCGTTCATCACTAATTAATCCAAAATATTACTAACTTCACTATGTAACATGACATGATGACTTTTTGGCAATGCATAGCCCATGTAACATATAGAACATAAAATACTTCCTTTTTTGTTTCAATGACAATGCCCAGTTTGTAGCAGTTTAACCTCTTCTACAAATTGGGATTATAACCAAGTATTAGCAGGAGAAACCTTTGCTGATTTTTTAATTGTGATTATTATTTTAGACATACAGGGTCTGGGAAATAAAGCCAGGTTTTCTGGTCATTCATGGAAATCCTCTACAGATAAGACAGAATGAGAGACACACAGAGAAACCCGCAGTGGTTCTCAGACAGTTATAGGTCAGTAAATGTTTACAATTCTCCATTTACCCTTACACGTAGGCATCACTTTCTTATGGCTCTTCTTGGCATTAGATAGAAGCTAGGGAGTCATTTAAGTGGTACATGTGTTAAAGGGGATACATTAAAAAGGCATTTCTTTCATGACAGCCAGGATTGGGTCTTCTTTATCTGAAAAAGACATGACATGGTGAGCCCCCCCCCCCGTGCCTCACATTACCAAGCAGGACATTTCCCATCTGCAGGTCTGGCCTTGTACCACAGTCATGTTATGGACGCTTCATTTTCTGTCATCTGGTTCGGCCCTAGTCTTATGTCAAGGTGAGCTCTTCCCCCTGAAAAGTGAGAGGGAGAATCCTCCAAGGTCACTTTTGGCATTTCTCAGTTAGAGTTCCTGAGTTCCTGACAAGGCCGAGAGAGTTTCAATTTCTCACCGACTGTCAGGAGCTCGCTGTTTTTTAAATGCCTGTGAGGCAGATATAAGCAGAGGAAGTTGTTCCCTGACTTTTCTGTATTTTCTCTGGCCTTATGTCTCTGTCAGAAATGGGCCTTCAGTGATTCCTGCCAGATTGCTGCAGTGGATGGACTGTTAGGCAGGCAGATAGAGCAAAGCTTTCCCAGTGCTGTACATCTAGACCTGGCTGTTTTTCCACGTTTCTGCCCCTCTGTGACTGGTAAATCCCATGGAATGGCAGTTTGACAGACACCGCACCTCTGACTCTTATAGACTAGGGGGAAAAAAACAAAAAGATAGGAGTGATTGATCCAAGTGTTGCACGGTGAACTCTCTTTGAGCACCTCCTCAATCAAAAGTACAGCAAAAGTCTTCTTCTTAGGCTTTGATACTAAAGGGAAAGCTGAAACTTCAAAGAAAGCAAACTGTGCACGCGCCTGCATGAGTGACCTAAAGAGTATTGGCCTCCTGTTGGCAAGTTAATGATAAGTGAATTGCCTGGTGAGCATATGAACTTATAGTACTCACATTCCCCCTGAGATAAAACCCCCAAATGTAGCTTATCCTCCTTAAGGGCATTCAGTTAACTCTACAACTCTTCACTTTACTTCACTGTGACCGATTAATATATGCGAATTGGAAGGAAGGAAAAGCAGAGGGGAGGAGTGGAAGGGCAGATAAGAGACTTGAAAGCAGCGGTGGGGAATGGCATGGTGGCAATAGGCTGGACTCCTGCTGTCTCCTCTTTGGGGAGATCCCCACTAGCGCTGTCCCTACTGTAGTATAAGAAGAGGCTCAGCCAGGGGTCTTTGAAGTACTGCTCTGTTATTACATGGATGGAACTCATTTTGTGCCACTATTATACAATCAACGCACCATGTCTGAAGACAGTGCCCATCCCTCAAACAACTACAAATATGTCCTCCGCCCCCAGCTGGACACGCTAGAGCGAAGAAAGTTGTGACTCCCCGAGAGATTTCCAACAACATCGCTGAAGCCCAACGCAGAGCTTTTGTGTTTCCAAATGTTTGGCTAACCGCGCAAGAGATGCAGATCCCGTTCCTAATCATAACACTTGTTATACAAATGCTTTGGAGCACGTTCTGCTCCCGCTGTGGATGAAATCGCTTTATCACTGACATTTAACTTGATCTCCACTTCGGAAAATGTAAATTACCAGCTGTTGCAAGAGGAAAGGGAATGCAACATGAAGACATCATGGCATGTTGATGTTAACCCCTCTTCAGCTCTGACACCGCAGCTGCCATCTGCGGGTGCGTGTGTGTGTGTGTGTGTGTGCATGTGTGTGTGTGTGTGTGTGTGTGTGTGTGTGTGTACAGTGTTTTCATCCAGCAAGTGCAATCCCCATATAAGACCAAATGAAATCAAAACAAACAGCATTAGTATGGATAGTGAAAAGAAGACTTACATATATTTACGTTATACAGTATTAGCACTGTTTGTTTTGTTAATTTATCGGTTAATCGTTTAGCCCGTTAAATGTTCAAAATTCTCACAATTTCTCAGAGCCCAAGGTGAGTTCTTTAAATAGCTTTTTATTTATCCAACCAACCGTGCAAACCCCAAAGAGAATTCATTTACTGTCAGTTTATGACAAAGATAAGCTGCAATGCCTCACATTTAAAAAGCCTGGAGCCAGCAATTTTGGGACATGTGTGCTTGAAGAATAATTGAAAAGATAATCAGCTATAAAAATATTGTGTTTTTATTTTCATATTATAATTACTACTGTAAATTTTCTACCAACAACTGATTACTACTCAGCTCAAAGTTTTTCCTTTACTGCAATTCAGTATTATTCCAATGTATTTATTCCGAGGTTTATAATGATGGTCGTTTCAAGGCTGTCATTAGTGGTGCTGCTGTACTGTGCTGGTGTACAGACTGTTGGAGAGATTAACAGCTCTGTTAATCTAACATGGACGTCTCTAAGCAATATGCGATATTTGGGTTTGAGACAGCTGGCCCTTTGTTCTGTAGCTGATTTTATGGAAGAACTTTACATTTGTTTGGAACCTGCTTCCTGTGGCAGCGTGTAAGTTCAACCCACCCCTGTGTGACACAATCTCCATGCAAACTGAACAATATAAGCTTCACAAAGGCTGGGCCTGTTGCCCAGCTGTTGCATTGGATTGTGCAGGTGTAACTGGAAGTATAAGGTCCTTGAGATCCCTGAGGTTGTGTGATAGGAAACATGTCTGGAAATATTCTAAATTCAGAACACCAGGAAGGAGCCTATGTTAAATAATTCACCTAGATAGTTTCCTCTCTCTCTCTCTCTCTCTCTCTCTCCCTCTTCCTGCCATGCAAGGTCAGTGGGTGCAGAAGGTTGGGCTTTTCTTCGGTTCTGTCGTCGTCACTTTCTCCTCAGAGCCGCAGGCTGCGACAGAGAGCCGGTTTTCACGGAGAGAGCCGCCGCAAACATTTAAAAAGAGACCCCTGTGCCGGGCGGGCGGCGTGCTGGCTGCGCGCTGTAGTTGTCAACTCTGGTTTCTGGGGTAATAACTGGGTGCTAACGGCCTGCCTGGTGGCGTGGAAGCTCTGAAACGTGCGCAAGCCCCCAATATAAAGGCACGCACTTTGCCAACAGACCGGATTTATTTTCCAGCTGACGTGTTAGCGCGAGAGAGAGAGAGAGAGAGAGAGAGAGAGAGAGAGAGAGAGAGAGAGAGAGCGCGCGCAGGCTGGACCGCTGCTCGGGCATCTCTCCGCGCGAGCCGGGGAGGAGAGGAGGGACCAGCGGCGTCGGCCTGCTGGGGTTTCAACACATCTACGTTATTCCTCTCCACCGGGACTCTGTAGGCTCCTTCCGGGCTTCATCTGCGGACAGACGACACACTCGGAGCGATGACTGCACTGAATCGTCCGCCGACCCTCCGTGATTTCTCCAGCGAAGCCGAACCCGCCGCCGCCGCCGCCGCCGCCGCCCCTTAAAATAAAGCTGCGGTGAAACAGGTCGCCACCGTCGCCGGTGTCTAACAGCTGAGGATTTACACTTTACGATGTCTTGAGACGCGACGGGGAAGCCACGGAGACGATGACAGTGAGTATCGGCTCGTTGAAAAGGCACCGACGCTGCGTCCAGGCTACTTTGGGCTCGAAGCCGGGCGCTGACTTTCATTCTGACCG
>JAVQJF010074133.1:0-13313 GCA_036023855.1 Gadopsis marmoratus
TCTTAATCTCTCTCTCTCTCTCTCTCTCTCTCTCTCTCTCTCTCTCTCTCTCTCTCTCTCTCTCTCTCTCTCTCTCTCTCTCTCTCTCTCTCTCTGGTTAGAGGAAGATGTGGTTGAGCCTAGCATGGTAGCCAGGATTAAATCATGTTATGGTCAATTCGAGGTGTGGTCACTGTGAGTCATCCATCAACACAGATGAGCCCCGGAGGGAGAGAGAGGGCTGCTGTTTCACAATGCACGTCTGGGTGGACAGAATTAACAGGTACCTCCAATACAATGAAATTAGGTTGAAAGCTGAGACCACTTCAGACCGTGATTTGATTAGGTGAAGACGCCAGACATTCTCCTCAACCATGGAGAAAATGGCGATAGAGTTACCGATTAGGGGAGAATGTGAGTGTGTGGGAGGCAATTGTGCAAATTGTTGTGACTGTAATATTTGGGAGTGGCAAAGGAGAAGTGTATTTAAATGTGTTTTTTGTCCCTTTTTAAACGTAAACGCATGTATGACAGCTTAAAAACATGCACGTGGTACCTCCTGCTGCTCTCATCTGCGGGGTTGATTCCAAAGATATCCATCTCTTTTTTATTTTTCTCTGGGTTCAGGCTGAGGAAGTTCTCCCTGTTCTTGTGCAGGTAGTTGACCAGGTCCCCGTAGAAGCAGTACTCTGTGATAATGTAGATAGGGCCTGGGAACATCAGAGCAGATAAAGTCGTGCATCGGCGTCAGTCTGCAGGCTAATCTTATCAGAGGCTCGTAAAGGCTAAAAGCACAGCCAAGAGGGCAAGCTAGCACTTTCCCATAAAAAGCCTATTAAAATACCACACCCACCAAGAGCTGAGACTGGGCTGTCAATCTTGTTTGGCTGTTAGAGCTGTAAATGTGCACAAATGCCAAATCTGACTGGGTGTGTATACATGGTTTTTTGGAGCGTTACTGGGTGACTAAATGGCAACAATGGTGAAACTAAACTGTTATTATACAGTATGTGCCTATGAATGTGTGTATTATTCACCTGACTTGGTGCATGCTCCCAGGAGGTTAACAATGTTGAGATGTGGTCCAAGATGAGTCATGATCTTCAGTTCTGACATCAGGGCCTGTTTCTCACTGGAGCGTGCCGTGGCTGAAAGAAGATACAGCAACCTCTGATGATTGTCATCACACATATCAATCAATCAGACTTCATTTGTGTAGCGTCTGTCATACAGGTATGTGCAGTTCAAAGCTTCACAGATAATAAGATATTAATTAAGATATAAGACGGAACATATGTAGACCATTAAAACAACAGAAACAAACAAAACCAAAAAAACTATTTAGGAATGTGAGACCAACACACGCGAGAAAATAAAAGTGATGAAAATGCAATAAAATAGATTAATAATAATAATAATAATAATAAAGAAATAAAGTTAAAAAAGCTAGACTAATAACTAAATCAAATGGATGAAAAAGGACTAAGATTTTACCACATAAATACGTAAAGGTAGTTGAGTAAAATAAGGTAGGTAATGTCTATAAAACATTCTTAATCCAAAGCCAGTCTGTAGAGGTAGGTTTTAAGTTTCCACACTTCCAGCTGTCCTGAGATCCTCCGGCAGACTGTTTCAGTGGCTCGGAGCATAAAAGCTAAAAGCCGCCTCAACAAAGGTTTCAGTCCTGCACTCGTATCAGAGGACCTGAGGGCCCGAACTGGCCCGTACACTGTAAGTGTGTGAGACATATGCCGGTGCAAGACCATGAAGTGCTTTAAAAGCATTTACAATCATTTTAACTGACAAAATGACAGGCAGCCAATGTAAGGACTTTAAAACAGGTGTAATGTGTTCTCTCCTCCGGGTCCTGGTCGGCACTCGGGCCGCAGAGTTCTGAATCAGCTGCAGCTGATTTATACTCTTTTTGGGTCGACCAGATAGGAGAGCATTACAGTAGTCCAGCCTGCTCGATATAAAAGCGTGCATTAGTCTCTCTGTGTCACTCAGAGAGAGAAATACAATTGTAATCTGTTAAACTCACGTTTCAGCATCTTCACTGCCACCTTCATGACAGGCTGGGAGCGGCTGAGTCCGTAGGCGGTGCCCTCTACCACCTTTCCAAAGGCTCCAGAGCCCAAAATACGACCTGAGAAAAAAACAACATAGGTGTCATGGGATCAGTTATCAACAAAGAAAAACTAAAGAACCTGCACAAACACAGGCATACAAACACATCCATGCACGTTGGGCGCCTCTGCTTTCTCATCTGTGACACTTTCATTGGCTGAAAGTCCCCTTGATCACTGAGTCGAACCAAACCTCTGCTGTCCAAGCCGGATTATTTTATAACAGCCTCACTTCAAAGACACCCTGACCGGAACATCCCTGCAGGGAGGCTGCAGAGCCACCGGCACAAGACTGCAGATTTAGTACATTGACAATGACAGTCAGCTCACCGAGCACAAGTCTGTCACGGGGGAACTCCCATCTGGAGTCGTAGGGAAGCTGCATGGGATCCACATAGATGTACTCATGGCCGTCTGGGCTCACAGACTCTATGACCCTCCAGCGGATCTCATACCGTGGTTTCTGGAAGACAAAACGCGTTTGACAACTAATTAATTAACCTTTGTCAATTCGAGGCTGGGGAACGTTGGACTTGCTATTGGGTCTTAAATTTGACTATTGGGACAGATTTAGCATACTCAATTGTTTTAACAGCTGTTTTATCCTAGCCTTGCAAAGTACACAGATAATGTTTATTAGCTCAGTAGACGTTTGCCTTTGTTCGGAGGATTATGTATAAATAATTATATAAATAATTTGGCACAGTCATAAACCAGTGCTATCATTCATTTTAATACTGCAGTCCTAAACTAATAACATGAATCAGAAATGTCCAGGCTTGATTTTGCAAGGCTAAGTTGCTCCAAAAACCTTTTCTCGCGAATACGTACACAAGTGACACAGTAGGGGAGTAGACGAGAGAGTGAACATGTGAGAATGAATGCAGAATGATGGCAGCAATACCTGTTTCCAGATAACAACCAAGACAATGAGTGAGATGATGACAATGACCAGGAGCACCAGCACAGCAGCAGCCACAGTCAGCTCTGGGTGAGGGCCTGTTCAGGAGGAGAGCCAGCGGGGCACACATGTTAGATGGAGAACACACTGATCACATGTGTCAATATGTGTCTGTTATAATGACAAATGAAGTGATTGCAATGAAGTATTTTCTGCTGGTCGCCTAAGAAATGACAACTGTCAGGCCTACGAGACAATTACATCTGCAAGGGTGTCCACATTACTAGGACCAAAAGGTATGCTGGGGGATGGTGGAGGGGTCCACGCACTGGTTTAGGGGCAGTGGGCGAGGTTTGGGGCATAAAGCTCATCTGGAAGAACCAAATGGCTTAACGATCTCTTGCTTTCCTGAATTAGCTGTCAGAATAAGAGCCCCTTCCTCGTGGCTAAAGAGTAGCCCCCTGTCAGCTGTCTCGCCACAAACTCATCACCTGACAGCTGCTGCGACACTGACAGCACTATCTCAGCCCTGAACACACTCACTTACAAAGCCTGAGTGTGACAAGGAGTGTCAGACATGGAAGGAACTTCAGAGGAAACAAGGTGGAAACGACATCATATGTCAATTTAAAAGCCGAGCAGAGTTACATCAGACGGAACAAACATGGATGAACGGGCGTGTTCTTACCGTTGGACACCAGTTTGACCTCCCTGCTGACGACGGCCATTTCGTTCCTGGCCAGGCAGCGCACCGCCAGTGTGTTTTCCAGATGGCCAAACAAGACCTGGCTCTCCAGGTTGTTGTCCTCGTCAAAGTGCGAGTCCATCTTGATCTCCGTGGAGTTGGCGGGCAGGGGCGCCCAGGAAGATGAGTCATTGGCACAACTTAATGGGAACAAAGGAAGAGAGATATGTATATATCATCAATTAAAGTGTGTAGTGTCTGCGTGCTTGTAGATTGAGAAGTCCAAAAGTATTCCTGTTGGCTGAACAGGTGAATGTTGAGGACTGAACTTACTGTTTGATGTTCTTGCAGATGAACCACTCCACCACAGGAGTGGGCTGCCCTCTAGTAATGCACACCACAGACTGGCCTGTGGCTGAGCCATGGTGGATGTCCATCAGGTCCACAATGACTGCAGGCACTGTAACACAGGCCCGGGAGAAGGGGGTAAGCACAGCAAAGGGTGTGTAAACATGTGAGACAAAGAGACTGTATGTAGAGAGCAGAATCTAAGGAAATATAAAGTAATGAAGGGCTTGGGGCATTCCTCTCTCTGACCTTTGACCTCCAGGATCAATCCGGCATCATGGCTTTGGTCTCCATTCTCCACTCGCATGGTGTAGTTCCCACTGTCCTCCTCCTTGGCCCGGATCAGGGTAAGCACACTCATGTAGCTACACAGAGCGACAAAACAAGAAACTGCAATAAACACGCAGTCCTAGAAGTTCACAGCCGCACTAAACCCTAATAACAGGCCCGGGTAATGTGTGGGAACGTGAACTCTCAGCTTGTCATTAGATTTGCTGTCATTATTGACCTCGTATGAGCGTCTCACCTGGTCTCGCTGAGCTGCCGGAGGCTGGTGGAGATCTCCGCTGTCACGTCGCTGAGCGGGATGCCGTCTTTGAGCCAAGTGACATGAGCAGTGGGGAAGGAGCTGATTTCGGCCCTGAACTCCCGGACCTCATCCAGCTCTGCCGATTCATATTCTCCGAACTCCGGCCAGACAGACATAAACTCATTTTCTGTTGAATAAAAAGAGGAGAGGCCGACAATCAGCGTTCATTCATCGCCACAGGAAAGATGAGAATTTATGAAATAATGACAAGTTAACAAAATACAGTTTTCATACCAAAAACTTGAACAACGAGCTGCTTTGTTTGGCTCTCATTGCTAATAATATCAGTGATGGAGCAAGAGTAGATGCCGGTGTCTTTAGTTGAAGCCTGAGGGATCGTCAGGGTGTAAAGAATTTCCTCATCCCTCTTGTTCTCCTGCACTGTTTTGCTAGCACGATTAGCCTGTCAAACAAGAAGGAATATCGGCAACTTTAAGTTTCAAACCGCTTTGCCATAAGACTCTGTGAACAAATGTAACTTTTAGGAGACTGACAGCAAATCACACAGTTTGAATCATTGTTTGTGTTGGATAGGATGCCTGGTGCCCTCACCAGTTTGCCTGGGTATTTCCAGTGGTCTTCCAGAATCTCAGATCCCCGAGCCAGACAGGTGACTGTGATGGTGTCTCCCACCAGCAGAGCAGTTTGTTTGGCTGTCAGCTCAACATGCAGCGCAGCGCCTAAGACACAACAATTAACAAGGTCAAAACGCCTGTGGGAGGGCACAGATCCACTGCCGGCTTTGAAAGGTGCAACGCCTCCTTTTTAAGTGACAATACACACATCTACTGACACAGATAGACATGTGATTACACACCTGCCCAGCCGTGGACAATGTATTCCTCGCTGTAGTGTTCCTCTCCGTTTATGAGGGCCTTACAGACGTAGGTTCCAGCAGTGAACACTCCCAAAGCGCCCCTCTTGCTGTCATAAAAACTAGGAACAGGCTGCTGGGTGTCAACGTTAACCAGGGTCACGTTAGCACTGGGATCAGACACTCGACACTGGATCTCCATCTCCTCGTGATCCGACAGGACATGGTTGCCATAAGGCACCGGTGACGGCACGAAGGGAACATCGGGGTCTGAGTTGGAGTAAAATAAGATTCTCAGACCAGAAACAGAAAAAAGCAACCGAATAATAAAAACACACCAGCTGAAAGCTGCTATGTACCCCATACCTGGCACATAGACGTAGATGCTGCTGTCCTCTGTATTATCAGTGGTGTTTCTACTGTAGAAGCATGTGTAGTAGCCGGTGTGCATTGCAGTGGCTTTGTCCACAGTAATGGTGGTGACAAACAGGCCGCTGTTGTCATCCTGTGCTTTCTCGGACACATCGAGCGGTGTCTCCCAGGCTAGTTTTGCCTCTCCCCGACAGGTCAAGGTGAAAGGAGTGTGGAGGGGCACCACCATCTCTTCTACCTGTGGCAGCAGCACAGGGGCTGAGGATTGTGGGAACATCACTGCGGTGGGGGCTGAAAGAAAGACATATACAGCACTCGGTCATAGATCACAAATCATCTATCTATCGATCTATATATCTCTTTAACTGCAGTATCTCTTACCTTTCACTTTGAGGGTAAAGGAGAACTGAGCAGTGCGAGAGCCGCTGAGGGCTGTGATGGTATAGTTCCCGTTGTCTTTCACCAGAGGCTGTCGTAATGTCAGAATGCTTTGATACCTGTGAGAAGAAAATTAGTAAATACTTTTGTCATTTAAAGGAGTAGTTGGCCATTTGGAAAATACACTTATCTGCTTTCTTGCTGAGAGTTAGATGAGAAAAATTGATGCCACTTTCACACCTGTACAGTAAATATGAAGCTGAAGCCAGCAGGTCATTAGCCTAACTTAGAATAAAGACTGGAACAGCTAATCTGACTCTGTCCAAAGGTAACAAAATACACCTACCAGTACCTCTTCGGTTCACGGATTTCAGTGAACTACTTTATTTGGGAAGATTAAAAATGAAACACTGTGGTTTTACACTGGGTTATGTGCAGGACTATTCCTCCAGAAGGTTACTGTTCCCGGTCCGGCACATAACTGCGTGGAAAACTGCAAATTAACAGATTCAACCAATGAGATGTTAATTAGTAAGCTATAGAGGTGATGGTAGGTGTATTTTAGGTAGGTGTATCTCATCTAACTTGTTGACATTTTGGGGAATAAACTTATTCACTTTCTTTCCAAACTATTCCTTTAAACTTATCAACTGCTGTCTGGACTGAACCTGGAAAGTGTCATCTATTAATCTATTGACAAATCACAATTGCTGTCCTCACCGATTCCCTTCAAGGTGGCTAGTTTTGGTGAGGACGTAGTAGTTCTCTGGTATGGGTTTGCCATCTTTCAGCCACATCACTTTGGGGGCCAGGTAGGCATCAATGAGGATGGTAAACTCTGTCTCCTCCAAAAGGCTGATGAACTCCATACCTAGAATCCCACTGTGATCCAGTGCCACATAAGAATCCTCCTCTGAAGTGAGAAACAGAAACGAATAAGAAAATATGGCTTCAGTAAGTAAACCTTGCACAGTGGAGCAAGGCGAGGACTGAGATGAAGGCAGAGCGACAGCAAGGGCTGAAGTGAAGTGAAGGCCTGACACACATCTGCTGGAGCCATCCCATAAAACACAGTAGCTGATGTTGAAAGCAGGTGAAGCTTTACTGTCGCATGGTAGAAAATGACTTCCACACACCACACCCACAGCACCTTGTGTACATATGTGAAACCATGACCATTTGATGATGAGAATATTAAATTTGGATAAAGTGGGTGTCAGTCAGCGGTGTGAGCACTTATTCACATTATTAAAATTCTGCTGAAAACTCATTGAAAAGGTATCCAGAAGACGTTTCTTGTCAGACAAAGACTTACCGAAGACGTTGACGGCCACGCTTCTGGCTCTGACCTCTCCGCTGATTTTGTGGGTGATGGAGCACTCGTAGGTGCCGCTGTCCCGAGAGGTGGCTTGTGGGATGCTGAGGGTGTACAGGACCCGGTCAGGGAGGGTCTTTTTCATCTGGACTGCATCCACAGCCTATAACGACAGAAGAACAATAAGGGTTTGAGATCCTACTCACTGTATTAAAAGAAAAAAATCTTGGTAATAAGATATTTGAATTGTTTAACTCTCAGTCTTTTTCCATTTTACAGGTACAATGTATGAAAATCGGTTTGTCGTGCTGCTGGAGTCTAATGGTTAAAACACTTGCTAGGCCACAGGAGATAAATCAGGATCACAGAGCCTTTTAAAGCCCTGTAATTGCAACTGAGACCAAAACCAGGAGACGAGACTCCACAGTTCCTACCCTCACTGTTTCTGGAAAAGGGCTTAGAGGAAGCCCATGCAAAACCCCCCCCCCAAAAAAACAGACAACGTGCTCTATAGATTAAGACTCTGAATATAAATACAAACAAATATATGTTTGAGATTAGCTAGAGCTAACACTTCAAAATCATGAAATGTCATGCAGACAGCATCTGTCTTACACATCTTGAGGTCACCGGGGTCAAAGGATTTACTGTCCATTTTTTTTGTCTTCTTTTGAACTGCCTGCTCCCCTCAAGCCATTTGTCCTGAACTTTAACATTTCTGTCTGTGTGTGTTGCACGGGGTTAACTACAGCAGGAGCTGTTTGGCTTACGTCCTCATAATGAAGACACAACATTCAGTCGCTGCCCTCCCAACGCATACTTTGAAACCACTAAGGGCCGTCCTCAGAGCTATATTCCACTTGCCGCTGCTAGGTTTAGGTCCAAAACCATTACTCGCTAATTTAAGGCTCGGTGCTGCTGGGTAGGAAACGACATGGAAATATGACAAGGGGTTGAAGGAAAGAGGGCAAGAAGGCTGAGGAGCTGCTGAAGCCATGGAGGAGACTAACTTGAAATAAAATTAAAAAAAAAAAAACGGAGAGGAAAAGGTCTGCATCTTGCCTGTATTTTAGGATGGACCCACTGCTGCTGAAAGCCCAGTCCAGTGGGCGCGACACATGTGACGTTTAGAGGCTGCCCTGCTCTCACCGTCTCCTCGCTGGCTTTCACTTCCACCTCAAAATCCTCCATCTCCATAGGGGCTAGAGGGACTGCCAGAGAGCAGATATCAGCACCGTCATCATCTCACACGTACCAAGATAGTGACAACTTGATTAGCATGAGCTCATTTATCACCCTGTGGTGCCTCAGTAGGTTGTCATTACTCACTCACACACACACACACACACAGAGAGAGTGAAAACAGGCATGTTAAGTCATCTCCCCCTGTGAAAATGACATAATGTCATGCCTCTCGTGCAGTGAGATCACCACGCAGCCCTCCCATGGTAAACAGACTTGGGGAGTGTTCCCAGCTGTGCGCATTTTGAATCCTTAATCTTTCTCACTTTTTAGCACCCTTTAAAAACACATACACAATAATAACTTGACTCTTACTCATCCTAAATTGTTAATTTCCCACCTACTAACAACATGAGATGAAGATCCAGATACACTCAGTGATATTTTCATTCAACACACCAACAGAGTTGAAGAAAACCTAACACCAAATCTATGAAATGTCCCTTTTCCTCACCACTGCATGGCCTCTATATGCATCTTCATCTTGACTTACCCTCAGCCTCCACAGTATAAATCACACTTCTGAATGTCTGGTCGTTCACGATGGTTTCACACTGGTACTGCCCAGGCAAGAGGCCTCCAAAGAAGCCCATCTTGGTGTCGTAGAAGGCAGGCATCTCCTCTCCACTGGAGACGTTCCTCAGGATGACGTGAAAATAGGGGTCAGACACGCGACAGGAGATGGGGACTCCGTTTGTGTCCATGGAGACTACCAACTTATCAGGCGTCTCAGGGACAAATGGAGCCTGGGGATCTACGTGTGAAAGGAAAGGAAGGCGGTCACGGGATTTGCTTTGATTGGAAAGAACAGCTGTGCTCCATTGCACTTATTTCTCACACTTATACTTAATTTCATAATTACTATATATTTGCATTTTTACTTTACATTCCTTTAAAGCAAGACTATGTAACTTTCGAAAGAAAAAAATCACACAAATTGAATTAATTAACAAAATGCACCATTGCTCCATATAATACACTCTGGGCTTTTTCCTGCTACAGCCTTACTTGGTCTGGTACGACTTTAGATAATGCTGTGTAACTGATATGACTTTTACTATTATTTTATATTGTGTACTTGTGGCCACAGTGCACGAAAGCTACCGGGTATTGTCTTTACATTTCCACACACATTAGCCCACATCCATGTGAAAACACATCTTCACCTGGGACAAAGACATATATTTCCGCCTCAATGTCTTCTTCCGGTTCAGCCTCCAGTTCACCCTCATGACTTTCATAGATGCACATGTAATAGCCGGTGTTTTCCACAGTTGCGTTGTAAATGAAGAGCGTCGCCGTGTAGTACCCTGGGTAAACAAAGGTGTTTTTTGGCAGGGGTTCAGCCCAAACTACGTTTCTTTTACCGGTACAGCTAATGTTGAACACGGAGTTGGGCTGCAGGATGAACTCTCCCTCATTGGACACAATGGTAGGTGGCGGCAGTCCAGAGGCAACTGAAAGATAGTTTGGGAATACATTAGAGGAGCTGTCGAGAAATGAGAAAAACACCTGAGGAGCATGCATATGTCTATACACTTACCTGAAATCAGCACCACCAAGAGGCCCCCAAAGACGACATACCTCTTCACCCCACCCATGACTATGGATGTTCCGGCCTGTAAAGACAGAAAACCCTGATATTTAGTCAACAAGTAAAAGCAAAGCACCGGAAATGTTTGGCCCTTACGATGATACCACTGTCTCAATCTGACAACATAACAATGTGGTCAATAAATCAATTGCTTATTGACGTCTTAATGTAATGTGAAGCCCGGCCTGTGTGCAGACACACTCCCTGCCCCACAAAGATTTACAGAGGAAACACTTGTCCTCTCCCACATCACGTCAGTGGGCTGCTGAAAAGCTAGAAATCTGCATTTATCACAGGATTACGTGACTTATTCTTTCGTGAAAAATGAGGGTCGAGATGTCAAGACTCTTAATTCCACTGGGTTGAATGAGTCCACAGGATGGAGAGGGCAGACAGGGCGGCCCTCTCGCCGCACATGAGGACCGTCGGTAGAGGGCGCCACAGTCCACCTTTTGAGGGCACTGAAACCTCCTCGCATCTCCTCTCCAGTTTGCCCACTCGGCTCTTCTGCGTAAAAAGGTTTTCTTTTCGTCTGATTTGCAGAAAAAGTCCGCTTTTCATTGCTTTGACTGAAAAAAAAAAGAGCGATTTCAAAGCCTTGAAAAACCGTATATGTAAATGTGCCCTTTTCTTGCCCCTGATCCGATCATATTTTTATACGAAGTGTGTGAAGGACGCCTAAGTAAGTCAGTCTCAAGTTTATCACAGACTGCTCACAACTCATCACAAAGATCCTGTCAGGTTTAGTTTGGTCACGGATCTGTCTGTCTGATGTTGGACCAGGGTTTCCATCAGGGGCCACACAGACTGAGAGGCATTTTAATTTCCAAAACCAGGGCTGTTCTTTCTAAAGAAAACCACCACCCAAATGATCTCAGGGGCTGTTATTCGTTTGACCTGCAGATCTTCTTTTTTTTTTTCTTCTTCTCTCCTGCTATTCTTCTTCTGCCTTGCACGGACAGTGTCCCCCCAAAACAATAAAACCTTTGGCCCTTGCACAGCTTCCTGTGGTTGTCCGCTCTGGCTCATCGGAAACGGACTAAACCGGGGTTTGTTTGGCTCTATAATTAGTGGGGCCACTCCGCACAAAAGTACATATTCGCGTGGGAATCAGCTGACAAAAATGCCTAATCCGTTTTGACGTGTTTGTGCACACGCCTCGTCTCGAAACCATTCTCCAATAAAGGATCTGTTGCCCTGGCTTGGCGGGGATCCTCCGGCCACTGCGCGCAAATCTAACCAAGCCGCAGAGCCGCAGAGCCGGTCCTGTCTGAGCCTCCTCGTCCTCCACGGATGGTGATGGGGTTCAATTCCGCGTCAAGAAAAAGCTTGCATTCCGTGGGAAACTAGTTCGAAAAGAGACTCCCTAAAAACGACATTTTGTGCAACAAGCAGCATGTTTTTATTGTTGTTGTTTTGTTGCCTCTCTAAATGTTTCAGCAATTTCGAGCACCAGCTGCGTTCCGGTGCAGAGCCCCTCGGTGTCACAGCAGGGAAGGTGGCTGATGAAGAATGCGTCTTCTTTTTCGCCCCTTGAGTCCATTCAGCTGCAGCCCCTGCAGCCTCGGGCGGACTCATTCCTGTACCTCCAGTGGCGACTTTTCCCATTTTAATTCCTCACATTCCGCGACCAGACGGGAAAATAAGGTGATGTACAATTTCCAATGTGTTTCCCATTAAACGCCGGGCCGCATCTCACAATGGTGCCTTCAGTCTTCGATGTGACACCTCCAGCTGTGAGGCCCAAACCCAGCGCTTTCATCCAGCAGAGTCCCTGCTCGGCGTCCAGGGGTGAGACCATATGGTGCCCGGGGAACAGAAATCTAATTTATATATATATATATAAATAATGCATTGCCTACTGCAGGAGTTGCATGCACCCTGCAGGGCAGCGGAGCGTCGCCGTTTAACTGAATAAAAGTTTTCCAGGAACCGCTCCTGAACAGACGATAATCTAATAATTGGATAAACCAATTAGGTCTGCAATCAATTAAAGTCCTATCAGATGTATAGAGTGACTCTATCATCCACCCCCTGCGCTTTATTCGATAAAACAACACCCCAAGCCTTATTAACAGACTCGGAAATCATCTTTCTGATTCCAGCAACCTTCCAATTACCTTTTGATAACCCCCTCTTTATATTCCTTTCGTGTAAGTATATCCACAGTGAATGGGTCGCTCCAACAGGCGCAGTAAGGGTCCTTTGCAGCGGCTGTAATCCTCTGAGGTCCTGCGCTGTGGGAGCATATGTGCGACCCTCCGTCCGCATCCGCGACCGTCTTCTCAACTGCGCTGCAGCTAAGCGACCTGTAACTGATTCAATGTTACAGTCCGCCCCCCTCCGAAAAATCATCTGGCTCAAAGTAAATAACTCTCAGGAAATGACCCCCCCCCCCTCCTCCCTCCTCCCTCTTCCCTCTTTCTCTCTCTCTCTCTCTCTCTCCTCCCTTCTAGCGATGGACCCCTTTTCAAAGTAAGAGTCTTTTCTTTTTTTTTCGTTTTTTAGGGGAAGACGAATATCGCCGCCGAAGTGAGGTGGAGGACTGGCGTTTTGATGGGGTTTCATTTGGATACGAGACCTTTTGGAGGACAGAAGTCTCCGAGTAACTTCAGCTGCATCCGGTGATGTTCCGCTTCTTCACTTCGCTGCAGCTGTAAACGGTTCAGCCCACCAGGCTTCGTCGCCAGACTACACTTCACATTTGCACTTGTTACTGCTTTTGTTTTTGTTTTTCGTTTTTTTTTGTTTTTTTTTGCACGATGCACGGCAGCTCGGTGAGCTGACTCAGCTCTTTGACATCAGTCAGAAACTGGGAACAGTGGAGCGCGTAACTCATAGAGGGCGCTCCAACACAACCGGATCATCCAACACAACCGGTTCACTAGCCACAGCTCTCTCTCTCTCTCTCTCTCTCTCTCTCTCTCTCTCTCTCTCTCTCTCTCTCTCTCTCTCTCTCTCTCTCTCTCT
>JAVQJF010074142.1:0-22509 GCA_036023855.1 Gadopsis marmoratus
CTCTTCTGTAAAGCACTTGGTGCATTTAATATCTTTGTTGTAAAGCACTTTGAACTGCATTTCTTGTATGAATGGTGCTATATAAATAAAGTTTATTATTATTATTATTATTATTATTAATCCTTAAGGTTAAAGGATTAGTTCTGAGAAAGATTTTGCAAGAATTAGACGAGAAGATTAATACCACTCTCACTTCTGCACAGTAAATATGAAACTACAGCCAGCAATCGGTTAGCTTACAGCAGCTTATCTTAAAGACAGGAAATAAGGGGGAACAGCTGGCCTGGCTCTGTTCAAAGGTTAAAGAAGAAGTAGTTCAGCACATTAACCCCCGTAAAATTGTGAATTATTGCTGTAACACTTTTCATATATAAATCTCTCAATGTAACTCTCGGCAAGATAGCGAATAAGCATATTTCCCAAAATTTAAGAGGCAGATGGTGATTAACTACTGTATATGATGATGGTTAGAATATCTTGTTGAGGAGCCGGACCACACCTCAAAAACCCCTGTCTACAACACCTTCCTGCCCTGCATGCTTGTTGGTTCTCATTTTATGCACATACAACCTCAGAATGTCCTATTCGTTTCAAAACCTGATGTTCAGTTCTCTCTGTATTCTCAAGAAGGCCTTTAGTGGGGGTCTTCCGAGCCCGTGGTAGATCCTTTCCGATTCCTCCACATACTGCAGCGGTCATCCTGCTCCATGGTCCCCATCCACCAGTCACCAGTCACACATTTCATATTTAATAAACATCTCAGTTGATGTCGTGGTCCTTGCTCGTGAATTTGTATTTAGTGTGTAATAACTGGAGCTTTTCTGTGTCTCGCAGCAGGTCGACCCCATGCTGACGCCAGAAGAACGACAACTCAACAAAATGCAAAACCATGGCTATGAAAACCCTACCTACAAATTCTTTGAACAGATGAACTGAGGTACTGGGGCTGCCAACAAGTCATGCCTGACCACTTGTTTTGTCCCCCCCCCACCTCTTCCTTACAGTGGTGTCCCAGCTACACTCTCTTTGACGGATTTATGATGTGTTGCAAACATAAAGTAACTGAATAAGTGCGGGGTACGTCCCAAACCCATTGTAAATGACCAACAACAACCTATCATCATTACCAGAATGTGAATAATGAGATATGATACAATCTCACCTATCACCTATTGTAATCTAATACTCCTCCGGGGTACAGTCTGAGGATTGTTCTTTCCATTAGCAGTGCCACAGCATTTCATAATCCTGAAAACCTTCACCTCATACACAGGAAAACCATCCCAGTGGCATGACTTGACCTATTGCCCCTCACTAGAGAATGAAGTTGAACAGTGCATAATGCTTTATAGTTTTTATTTTTCAGTAGTAGTCTCTTTGTTCAAATTGTACCACCGTTAGATATAATGTATCTGTGTAGATGAGTGTGAGTGACAGCCTAGTTAAATTATGGTGTAATTCTCAATTTAAACCCCACTCAGTGCTAAAAGGGCAATTACGTGTGACACTACCCTTACCTCCATGAGCTACGGTAACACTGGAGAATACCTCTAATATTAAGACACGAACATTAAGTGAGGATGTGGAGGTGTTTACTTTGAATGTGTGAGACGTGTAGGTTTTAATTTAAAACATAGGAGGCCAAAAAGACCACACTAGTCGATACAGAATGACTGTATGTGCTGCTGGTACAAAAAAAACATAATGTTTTTTACATCTGAGGATCTGCCCTCAATATTATTGATAATTATTTGGCAAAATATACCAAATATTCCATTTATCTCATTTAGTCAGTGAATGAGTTTATTTTATTTGTACTGCTACCTAAAGAACTGTAAGACAGAATAATCAGAAGTCCGTTAATTTAATGAAAGCATGACAACTTGGTGTATGATGCTGCTGTATTTATTTGTGTTGTTCTTGTCATTGCTTTTGAAAAGTCGGAAATGTCACCGTTCAAAATGGACACTGTAAATAACGTAAGAAATACATACGACTAGATGTAGACATTTCTATGATTAATTTGCATTGATGTAATGGAATAATACATAAAAATAGTACATTGTGCTGTTACGAGAAGGAGAAACATTTTCCTAACATGGCTGATTGAAAACGGACTGTTGTAAAAACCAGCACAAGACAACGACACAGTAACTTTTTCTGAATGTATTTAAGGTAGACGTTGAGATTCCATCTTCTTTTCAGTAAGGCGTCCATTCCCCTAGTAGACCGAGTAGTGAAGTTCAACACATCCAACAGACAGACTACATGCCTGATGCCCTTCTCATCACTACCTGTAGCAGCCTGTTCGTTTTCATATTTGGCAGGTGTGTATCAGAGCAGAGGAACTTAAAGCTTAGGCATATTATACTCTACAGAGCAGCGGAGTGTATAGAGGCCACAGCTATAGTAATGTGAAGTGTCAGTGTGTGTAGTAAGTCCCAAAATAGACCACACTCAGGCATGATAGTAGTAAAACATACTGTATGTTTGACAAATTTGGACTCAACAACATTGAATGTTAGTACCCTATAGATGCTTTATTTAAGTTACTCTCCTCATAAATAGCCTATCACTGAATGACTCATTGTAGTTTGTCATATTTATGATCAACATAGTACCCTGTATAGGTAAGTAAAAAAGGGAATGCCCCTTTTTTTTCTGGCTGATTGTTAACTGCTTAGTGTGTCAGGTTGATTTCCGTTCGCCACTTAATTCTTTCAGACCATCTTGGTTAAGGAAGGTCACATTGTGGGGTGTTGCTTTTTCTTATTTTAACAATATGCTATAGTATAGATAATCCCTACCAAATTCAGTTCATATTTTATTATTTCTTACCAGTGGAAATGTTCTTTGAAAAAAAAGCATTTGTCCATTCTACGGGACAAGTTGTTTACTTATAACTTGTCTTTTGTTCTTTTTGTAAAGGTTGCATTTGAAACAAGCAAAAGAGTTTGACTATCAGAGTTATGATTTAGCATTAATCTTCTGTTTCTCTCATTAGGCAGGTTAATTGCGGGTTGCAGTTGCGTTATGACGGGTGAGGAGAAGTCAAAGCCCTTGTATAATTTGTACAGCTACGTTAGTGAATGAAAACGTTGTATGTTCACAGTTTAAGTCAGTTGATCGTGTAATGATACTACTGAAACCATAGATGAGAATAAGCTTGCCTGTGTTTCCCAAACCACTGAAGGTTTCCTACCAGCATTTAGCAGACTTAGAATGGTGTATACTGTAGTTACTCAAATCACATTTGTACGTACGTCCTCTGTCAAATTCTAGACTTCTTTGTTGGTCTGTCCCCCTAACTTCCCAACGAAATATAAACAATGTTATTGAGATTTTAATTGCTGCATTATTGCCTTTTACAATGCTGTGTTTTGGATGTAATTATTCTGTATTTTTTATTTACATGTAATAATCAGTTGGATCAAGGGTCATGCTTTTCACCTGTAATGTAATTTTAAGAGGCTTGTATGAGAAAACACACAAGTTTGTAACGTTCAGAAATGTGAAATAGAGACATATGGCTTCTGCCTAATTGACACGGAGTGGCACTAAGCACAAGTAGAACCAAATTAGTCAATTTGTGTACAGGTTGCTAAATGTTAGACATTCGTTCTGTCTGTCTGGTTTCAATGACACTGCATTGATTCTGGGGATGTTGAGAGCATCATCGAGAGCTGTTCTTCATTTTCATTCAGACCTTTAACCAAAGACATGCTCCACGAACAAGCAGACAGATATTCAAATTTGGCAAAATGTTCTCTGTTGTTGTGTAACTGTATTTGCAAGCAATCTGAGAAATCAAACCTGATCAAGCTAAGTAATAGTGTAATAAAAATGAATGACCCATAAAATGATGTGTCTGCTCATTGAATCACTTCTACAGATGCAGATGTTTATTGTATATTGTATGTTTATGTATATTTATTTTTATTCAGTCATCCATCTCACAGAGGCAACATGCAAGAGATTAAACATTATGATGTAACCTGTGGAATGAACCCCATGATGTAAAAGCCACAGCCAAGAGGGGGAAACCATGTGACTTACTCATACTGGAAAATGAGGTATTTTTTTCTCATGTACCTCCTCAGTAGACTTTCTTTGGAAAAAGAAACCTAAAGTGCACATTTGTTTTTGCTACATTACAATCTAAATTGCAATTGGTATCATTCCCAGATTCCCAAATACGTTCACCTCAGGACACAGGATATGATTTGGCACAAGTGATGGTGTTACGGCCTGAAATTGAAGTCATGAAACTCCTGCTCCTTGGTGTGTTAAACATAGACGTAATATAATACACTTGATAGTAAAACTTTCTACTAGATAAATATCTTAACCAAGATTAAGGCACGGTGCAAGATAAGCTTTTCTCTCAGTTCTCTGTGTGGAGTTTCAGTTACTGCTTGAGCCACAGTGTCATTTCTGTGAGGCCAAAATTGCAGTTCACGTCCTATGTCAGGAAAGGCAACGTGATGCATATTAACTCATCACATCCCTCAAAATATGGTTCAATTAATTCAGTTTTGTTCACTTTTTAATACCCATATTAAATTGTGTATAATAGGACTGGGGATAAACATGCTAAAAACAATAGAACAGAATAAACCAACATTCACCAGAGAATCTAATTACCCATGATGATCTCAGTCATTGTAACACTGTTAGTAACTGATGAGTATTTTCCTCTGAAGTTAATGCAGTGCAGTGAGTAATGACATACTTGAGCAGTTGTGTGTGCTAATCTGCTTTCATTTCTAAGCAGATGACTGCTTTAAGCAAATCAAAGTCACGTATTTTAGGCTGTGATGTGCATTAATAAACATCAGACCCTCTGTCAAACCAATTGATAAGCTGCTGACACAGTTCCCAAGCACCAATTCACCTGACAGTCACCAGCGTGGGTAGGCCTCACACTTCCTTCACCCACAAATTACAAAGAAGTTTCAAGCCCCAGCCCCTAGCCCTACACAGGTTCACTTCTTCCAAACCACAACACTGACGGGTAGTCCTGCTTACCCAGATTACCGTGAAAAGGCTCTGTGGCTGTACAGTGACAGTTTGTCATTGATGCCTCCAGCGCACATCAGTCATCTTCTTAGTGGTTCCTCTGAAGTCATCTGCTTGCGTACCGCCACAGTGGTAATGTAAGAGGACTCATATTAACCCAGACCTTTATCACATCGCAGTCTGAGTGTGCATTTTGTTTAGTTCAGTAACACTTTGATTCATTCAACAAAACAACAATATGAAACCCCTTCGCATGCAGGGATTAAAAACCTTGGTAGATTGATCAAAGGTGTTGCTGCATGTGTACTTGATGAATTAAAAGAACATCATGTATTAGTGTGGGCGGTGAAGGTCACACTAATACGGAATGTGCACAGACGAGCAAATACAAATACCCCACACAGTTAGACACCTCAGTGAGTCAGCATTGAAGATGGGTTAGGGTGTCGAATGGTGATTGTTAAACTGACAGTGAGGGGATAGCAGGTGCTGAGGAGTGTGGTGTGGGGGGAATGACAGTCTTGATATTACTGGTAGGTGAAGCCCTGTGCATCAGCTCTGACTGTCTCCTTCCCATATAGCTCAAGATGACATTTAAGTGTTTGGTATAATGCTAATTTCTCTGAGGAGAATAGATGACATCAGACTGTCCAGTGGTTTGAGCAATGCTTGACAATAACAGACAACGGTATGCACGGTAGCCCCACTGTCAACCATATATCTATGCACATACACGCACACGCATGCACGCACACACCCACACACACACACACAGGTAAAGTAGTTATCATGGATGGTCAGGTCTGGTGACAAAAGTACGTCCACTGAAAATGGAACAATAACTTAAGAGGAAATGGGTTTTTTTTTTTAAAGACAAAAGACACGAAATGTCACTGTCGGTTGCTCCTCTGCAAGTGCATCAACATGAAAAACCTGCTAGCACAGAAATTAAAGGAAACCACATTGTGTTTAACACTATGTATGTCCCATGATCGTAAGTGTGAAGGACACTGTGTTAAAGGCTGTGTGTTTACACGCTACAGATTTGGAATTGAGGTCTCAGAGGAGGAAATCTAGCTGCATTCCAGATTAATATCTAGTGATTTTATCTTAATTAAGGCAAACGCACAATGTCAGGGATTTTTGTTTTTTTTTCATTTGTGCATGAGCAAATAGATGTAACTTGGGGTGTGCCTCGAGGCCTCTCAGAATGCTGCATATGTTGCTTCATGTTCAGTTGTGTAAAGTTTAGCACACAAGAAAATATACTATATACTAATGACACAGAAACATCACGCCATAGGAAACAAGGAGGGCAAAATACCGATTTTAATGACAAATGTATGATTTCTTTTAGATTATATTAATATACTGTATATATACATGTTATGACCAAAACATTAGCTATTTCAGACATTGGACATCTTCAACTTTTAAGCAGCCTAAAATTCTATGGTCATAATGGATCAGTGCTAAGGACCCCTCTTGACTCTGAATGGTGAATGACTGACATTATTAAAAACAATAGATCCTTTTCATTTGTTAATTGTTAAATGTTAATTGCGCAAACACAAAACATTAATGTGCAAGATTTTACTCATATCATCACTGTTAATTCCATGAAGTAAAAAGCAAACTACCCATGATAACCACAAACATAATCATGCCACTATACGATTAGATGATTGGCTTACTTGTTGGGTGAAATTTACTGTATATAAGGTGCCATGAAGAAGAGGATAGATCATTTGTTGACAACTGTTTTTTTCTATTAACCTGCCCCTTCCAGTATATCCTCCATCTCAGTTATGGTTAAATAAAACAAAGAGACTAAATTCTGCACATATTTGATATAAGAGATTTCTAAGCAAACCTCTGAGATTATAGCATAGTGTTTAAAAGATGGTCTCTTCCTCAGCACACTCACGTATAATTTGTCATTGGCCAAAATTAATCAGATAAACCCCCAGTAAGTGTAATGAGACCTATGCATGTTGCAGATGATGCAATGCTAATTAATGGCCTGGTTAAAGAGCATAATGTTGTCTAGTGTCGATACAGTTGGTCAAAACTGTAAAACTTTAAATATTAATGCCTCCCTAATGAATTGTTTCCTTAATCACAAACTCTTGGACTAGATTCTGTCCAATGGCATTGTCTCTGTATTCTCTCATGAGCCAGCTGTGCTTGTCAATCACTGTGTTTTAATTGGAATTTTTGAATTGAGATGATTAAATGTTCACTCTGCTTAACGCTGTTTGTGTTCACTGCCACCACAAGAAAAACAGTACTGTGGTTTGTCGTATCAATCATTTATAACAGACCTAACGAATAACTAACTGCCCTATGAGGCATATTTTTAATGGCCAAAATGAAAAACATTGATGTGTTCATGAGAGCTACTGAAACCCCAGAGCAGTTTATTTCCAACATACTTGAAAGATTGTTACTTGACTGATAACATCTAGCTGTTTTAACTAAATTTAAAAAAAAATTTAATGTCTCTAAAACTACACTTAACCAGCAATGTTTTCCCTCTCGGCTTGCATGAGATCAACCCTGATAAACTCTTGTATTGTCTCAAAACTACATTTGTATTCATGGCTGGGTGTCTTTTTAGTCCTATCTGTAATTTTTTTTTTGTATTCTCCAAAACAACACAGACTCAAAGTATTATATTGTTAAGTTTGACGTGCCACACAGCTTTGTTTAGCACCTACTGCTAATTGAAATCTACATCACATTTCTGAGAGAGTGTCTGTAAGTGTGACATTCATTTTCATTTTTTAACAACATACATCAAAAAATGTCTTGTTCCTGAATCGAATAGCAGATACTGCCTTAAATATCAAATATCAATTTCCTTTGGAGTTTTACATTTCCTTCACAACAACCTGCATAACATGTATTCTGGGCAACACTTTCAAATTCAGCAGACAGAGAGCAACGTTAAGTTTCATTTGGAGTTTGTTTCTGGCCTCATGGTGCTTGTAAGTCCAACATGCACTGTCCTTTTATCTCTGTTTTGGTCTCCCCCACCTCCTGACAGGGGGGCATTTTGGACGCTAAATGCGCCACTATGTTCACCAGCTACTTGCTATCTTTGGCTGTCAAATAAAAAAAATTAGTGTACAAATATTCACATATTGTATCAAATTATATTATATTGTTCTCAGGTGTCTCTTGGAAAAGAGAACTTAATCTCAATGAGACTGCCTGATTAAATAAAGTTTAAATAAATAAAAAATGAATAACATTTTTGACAAGTTCATACTTGTACAAAGTACAACAACAACTTTTTAAAATTAAACATACATTTTTTTCTGGGAGACAGGGTTAAAGGTGTCCACCAACACATCAACCACCCATCACCTCAGAGACACAGTTCGTTTCTTGAAGGTGACACTTCAGACTTGACTTGACCGCAGTCGACCGTGTTTGCAGCTGGACAGCCTATAGGGGCTCGTGTTGTGTCAAATGATGAATTCATGTGACACATGTCTGTCTGCAGACATCCCCAGCGCAGCAGTAGGGTGAGCAGTGCACAGGGCCATTTCAAATTCAGACAAAGGATTTGCAACAAACTATACGCTATGAGCATAATACAAAGGTGTATAAATACTGTAGAGGCCAAATAAAGCTAACAAAGAAGCCATAATGTACTCAGCCTTCGAGGGCTGCTAAACTGACCAGCTCTCTACAGTTGGCCTATTTTTACAGGTTTTCACAGGTCTGACTTATCGAAAGGGTGAAGCAGATAGTTCTATTCTGAGGGTGCAGGTTTCAGTGAAGCCTGGCCCTACATATCGGTACCACCAGGCTTTTGTCTGTACATTTCCTGTCACAGATCAGTGTCTTTGAAGTGGTTTTCGTCTCAGCACAGAAGCACCTATTAATGTAGTGACCAGCTAGTGATGCTGGAGAGGAGGAAATCATGTACAGCATATACAGGTATACAGCATGAGTAGGGCAAGCACATATCTCTCTAACCACTGTCCCCATTTCTCTCTCTCTTTCTCAATCACACACACAAATGAACACATAGTTTAAGAAATTGGTCAAATTAAACCTTGCTTAGTTTCACTACTTTCATCTTACATCTTCTTACTTCTGTTGTTACCTCTGTGTAGTTTGTGATTTGCATGCAATTTCAGTAGTAGTTGTCTATAACAATGGGAGAATAGTCAATAGTAAAACTGCCTCCCTGCTTTAAACAAATTAAACAAAACTAAATGACTAAAAGAACTGGTTTACTTACTGGTAGGAAAGGTTACCATCTTTTATCACAAAAAGCAAACCATTTAGCATCATAATCAATGAGCCAATAAGGGAGAGTTGAAGAGGAGGGACTGTAAAGACAGAAGAGGAAACCACCCTGTCCCTCACCAAAACCTGTACCCAGACAGAGATGTCACTTTACAAGTCACTTCACAGACATGATGCCCGGTTGCTCGCCATTCTCTAGGGAGAACATTCACTAAATACCAGGTAAGTGTCTCTTTCACACAGCATGCTGCTTCGTACATTTCCGAGACTTGAAACCACATGCAGATACACTTAACACTTAACATTGCTCTTCTTTGGTCTTTGTGTTGAGTTTTCTGTGATCTACTTCTAACACAGCCTAGCGTGCCGCGATTGATCTTCTGCTTCCCGTGGAGACTTTAAACTCAAGCGTCTCTCTTGTGACTCTAGTCCTTTACGTGTGAGCTGTGGGGTGGCTGACTGTAAGTTCATGTCCTGTCAAAGGATGTGCAAATCTGACATATGCATGCATGGTTTTCCCCTGTGTAAGCATTGAGATGCAAGGAGCTCGGAGACCTGCTATCTATGTCACAACTCTGCAAGAGGGCATTGTAGAGTTGAGCAGCATCGGGGGGAATTTGGTTATTGCACAAGCCAATTTTATTACAAAATCAACGCATTCTAAACATATAAATGGTTTAGACAAGGTTGGCAAGGATTTGAAGTTTAATAATACAGAATACAATTCAATAGAATAATTGATTTATAGGTCAGTAGCCTCAGGAGAGCACCACTGCATGCATTACTTCCACGCATAATTGAAGATTATACAGTGTACACATCAGTGTCAGTGTGAGTAGCAATATTTGAAAATACAATCTAACAAACAGTTAAAACTAAAGTTCATAGCTTGGCGCTCCACTCACCACTGGTAAACAGCAACATTTCTGAACGGTTTCTGCAAATGAAAAAGAGGACATCCCTATGAGGATCAAAGCTTTGCAAATTACACAACAACACATGCCCGCACTTTTAATGTTTCTGCAAAATCTCCTTGTGCATGAATTAATGTGCTGCTAACCAAAGTTACTTTTAAGTTATTTATCACAAAATGCATTGTAGAACACCACCTGAATCCACCCGTTATACCTTATAGTGCCGCCACTACGACTGCTAACACAATTACATCACCATATATAAATAATAGCATTACAATACTATAATTATAATTATGTGAAATATCACTCATATAAATTAAAGTGACTGTCGTTCAAACTGCGTAATTGCGTATCGTAAAGAAGTAATTTTAATTGGGCATAAAAAATTAATTCACCTCACCTCACTCACAAATTTGTGACACTGGCCTAAGTTGCATGATGTAATTTGGAGTTATAATATAACAATTTTGATCAGGCAGCGCATAGCTTTTTTCGACCGCCGTAAATGTCGTAGTGTTAAAACCGGTCGACGGATTTATATTCGTGTACGCAGACAATAGGCCACTGAACTGATGCACGCTTGATAAATTCCCTACATGCTCTCAGCACTGTGCACTCCCCATTACATATTTTGTAACATGAATTACTTTTTTAAAATTAAGGAATACATCTAAACTGAAACCTTTTACTTGCTTGTCTGACGCTTATCAAATACTGTACATCTAAATGACATTCTGCTTCTGGTACTGGAGCTGCTCTACCGTCACTTTCACTCTCAGCGCTGCCTGCTGCTTTGTTTGAATTATGAATAAAATAATTCTGAAGTTATTTTGAATTATTGCTCTCCAGTTTAACATTTTCCAATAACTTGAATGAATCCATTTGATTATCAATGGCGAGAGAGATCTAGAGAGCGCGCAAAAATGCATGCACATCTAAAATTTCCAGTAAAGAGACGACTAAATGTCATTTTGCTTCACATCTACTTTCCTTTTACAGTCACCATCAGAGGACTGAATGTAAACGCTTGCAGTACTTGTGACCTCTGCTGCAGAAACCAACCACACACTGTATAATCATAAAAGTTCATGATATACTTCAGACTGTGTGAAGATCCGGCATCCGGTAGTTTCGTCCTACAGCCACGGCGTTTTCATCCATGTATTTTCAAATATAGATTATAATAATTATAGTATTAGCATTCCAAAAATTTCTGTGAAATACTTACATATTTACATATTCCACCAAGCACACCTTTGCATGTGATGTGTATTGTGTCCAAATACAGTCTTATTGTTGTTGATGTTCAAACTTTACTCATGTTTACTTGTGTGTACAGTCATTAGTCATGGTTTCATACACTGTTAGGGCTTTGTGGCTTTAGAGTGTGTATGTGAGCGCAGAATATCAAAGCGTTCACAAAACTGAGTACATTTCCACACATCACCCAGACATTCAGACACAATATCAGACATGGTTGTGATTGAGGGGCGTTTTGCTGCATTATAGAGAGTCTAATACAAATAAATTGTATCAATCCTACTGGTTGTGAAGATATAAATACTTTGGTAGATTACTTGCTTTAAAATTAAAATTCACAACCGTTGTATGAACTGTTCTGTTGAAACTAGTTGGAAAAACCAACTTGTCACAATATAAACAAATATATTGTACAAATGTACATTCTGCCCCCTCAACTCTCAGTACAGGTTATGCTGCCTGGAAAGGAGGGGGGAAAAAAACAGTACAAACCACAGAGAAACATATCTGTTAATCATAAGCCAGTCCCTGCTGTTGATTTGCAAAGTTATTTTCCTACTAACAATTTAGCATTTCTAGAAATGTCACATACATGTTAACAACCTCGCAAACAGATGAAACTCATTTTAACACAGTGTGGGCATAATCTGATAGAATGTCTGATTTTGTCTTCCTTTGATTTTATCTCTTCTCAGACTTTTGATTACATTTCTACAAACTTCAGAAATGATCCGAATACACAACACCCAATACTTCCACTTCCTGCAGCAGGCAGATGCATTACGTCGCTCAGGGTCGCTCTGTGATGCCATCATCTCAGTAAAGAGTAAAACCTTCAGGGCTCATCGGCTAGTGCTGGCTTGTGCTAGCAGACGACTAGCACAGCAGCTAGCCAGAGAAGACACAGACAGCCCGGTCCACTGCACTCTGGAGTATTTTTCAGCCCACACCTTCCAGCAAGTTCTGGACTTTACCTACACACAGGCTCTTGAGGTGTCTGTGGATGACCTACACCTGCTGCTGAGAGCTGCTCAGCTGTTGGAGATGCAGCCGCTGGAGGACCAGTGCCAGAAGGAGCTGGACAATCTCCACTACAGGGCCAGAGAGAAGAGCAAAACAAGAGAAATCACAGATGTCATGGAAGATAAAGACAGTGCAGAGGAGACGGATGAAACGCAAAAAAGAAGTCCAGATCAAAAGGAGAAACTCAGAGAGACTTCTTCCCCAGTGGAGGATGCAAGTAACAGCATTGTCACGGAAAACATTTCACCCTCTGATCCTGCTAAGAACCCCAACAGTCCACCATCCACAAGAAAGAAGCCCAGACTGTCCCCTGCATCAGCAACACCCTACAACAGAGACAGTGTTATTACCAGGCCTGCCAGCAGCAGTTCCTCTTTCGCCTCCCCCTGGGCTTTCCCAACAAACATGTGGAACTCTGTGAGCACCCTGAGGCGGATAGCAGAGAACTATTCAAACTTAGTTCACCCGCTTCAGTCCCCAAACCAGTCCTCTGTAGCATACCCATTCTCCCTATCCACTCCCCACATGTTCCCCCTACTTGGCTCCCATTTTCAAAGCTCTGTAATGGGCTACTCGGGCTTTCATCCACGTTATACACAAAACCTTTACGCTGGATCTGCAGGGATGGAAAGCATCTTCAAGCAAGGCCTGTTAAAAAGAAAAAAACCCAGCCAAAGAGCATTTTCTGGGCCCGTTCAAACCAGTGAGCCGAGGTAAGTCAAAAGTCGGCAATGATTTTGGAAAGTTCCGTTTTTTATTTTCGGTCATTGTCTCCCTATTTTTCCTCTCACAGAGTCATTTAGAATCCCCTAATTTGCTCAGTTGTTCCCTTGCGACAGCCACAGCACCTGACTCACTGCTGTTTGGGTAGATGTGTGTGATAGAACCTCCTGCACTTTCCAAGTAGAGCAGTTCAGTTTCACCTGTTAACCCATTCCATGCCAATCCAAGTCAGGTGAGCTCTTTTTTGACAAATCATAATCCTAGAACTTTGTTCTAATTCTGAATAAAGTTACCACCGTCCTTTTGTGATACTGGATAGTGTGAAACCCACTTGACTTTGTTTTTGGGTGCTATGTATATCGTACAGTGTTCCACACAGTGTAATCGAACAGTGTGTAAAGGGGAGCCCCCTAAATTTCTCCCCTCCTTTGCAAAATTCAAGATTTTCCACCCACGAAACACAGTTTCAGTGTTTAGACTGGCTTCGTCTTCACCACAAGAAATTGTTCAGAACATTTTGGTGTCTTTTTGGAAAAACATTTGCCTTTCTTCAGTGTCACTCCTTTATCCTGTTCCTTCTACTCTAACATCACATGAAAGTTAAATGAGCTTTTATGCTGAATGAGCACTATAAATATCTTGTGGTTGGGAATGGAGAGGAAGGAAAGGGTGTTTAAGGATGTAATCTGTGATAACGCATAACGTTGTAGAATATATGCAGACTGAGGCATTTTTCATGTGAGACATTTACTTGCTGTATATTTCGCCTGTGAAGTATCTCTTTGGAGCACAACTAAAAGCAGTTTCTTGATTATTGTTAAAGGTATAATTTGTGTAATTGTTTTTGCAACTGCTGCATCAGAAGAAACATTTATTTTCCACAGTTACCATGATGTACCCAAAGCCAGCACAGAAAGGGTTAAAAACTGCCAACACTGCAGTGCAAGTCTCCTTGATGATCCAGTGCTGCGGGAGTCAGCATCCACACCATCAGGTAATGATGTGAATATGACTGTTTTTAATGATCTCGACACATTGAACATACTGTTATTACTATACAGTAAGATCAAGGCTGCAGCAGCGGTTATCCCATGTAGAACCAATCAGCTTACCATGATAGTAAGACGGATCTTGTCATGACCTCTAACCTCAGCAGACTCCAGCTACATAGCTACGCAATGGAAAGTGATAAAGAGAGTTGTGGTTTTGAGAGCATGGTGCAGCAGGAGCAGTAGTGTGGTTACTAGATACAGCTAGATACATGCAATACATACTGTACTGCATGGCAACAGCGGTTTGTCCTATACCAACAAAAAAAATCATACATGTTGACTTATTGTAATAAATTACTATAGTATGACTGTAAGTCATTGCAATGAGACAAAAAAGAACTAAACCAACAGTGTGTGTGTGTGTGTATGTGTGTGCGTGCATGTGTGTGTGTGTGTGCATATGAGTGTATGTGTGCACATGCATGTGAGTGGGATAGTTTGTACAATCAAGCTGATAAGCATGGTTTATCTGAAGTTTAATATCTTTGCTCAATGGAACATTATGTTCATGCTTCAAGAGAGTAGGCTTTGGTAGAACTGTGCTTTACAAGTGACTTCAGTGCAGTAAGCAGCGTAATAACCTAGGAGAAGCACATAATAATGCCACTCAAGCCGTTAAAAATCTGTTTCTCTAATATACATAAATTGTGCAATAGCACATATAAAGAGTAAATGAAGCATTCCCCATTGCTATGAGATGTTTCATTATCTTTAGCATTTGCATATATGCTATTAAGGGCAATGCAAATTATAGCATCATCAATATACGATGTTAGGTCTTTTAAAGTGACAAATTAAGAGAAATATTGGACAGGAAAGATGCTAATGACAACAGGTCTCAGTAGGTTGTGTTTAGAGTGGTGAGTGTTCAATTGTTGTGGTTTATTCTCATTCTCTAAAGTTCCCCTACTACAGAACCCCCCTCTTATTTCAGCATCCTGTCTATACTATGAGGCCCAGGTTTCTTGATATACCTTAAAAATATATGGTACTGAAAGGCTTCAGAGTTGTTACCTTAACCTCAAAGTCACACCTTTGTCATTTTTAAAGAATCACTAACATATGAAGCTGCAGACGAGACACGTGCGCGGTGACAGGAAAGTAAGCTCGTACAAACTGAATTGTCTTGCAACAGGATGCTGATCAAAAATAGATGTGTGCCTCTGAAAGGTGATTAAAATAATGTATCTGTGTGTAATGGGTTATTCTGAAGCTTATTCAATAAACTGTCATTTATTTTTGAGAAGATGTATTATGTTAATGAGGTTGGTGAGTTTACAATCTTGAGTGTGAGTGCTACCGTCGACTATAACATGATTGAAACAATTGTTTCAGCATCAATTTATCTGCTGATTATTTTCTTATTCTTTATTCTCAAGTTTGATTAATGGTTTAGTCTATAAAATTCTATAAAGCTGGAACTAAGGACTTTTGGTTGTTTGTATATAAGGACTATGGTATGTGCTGCTAATCACAAGAATCTAATTCAAATCCCTCTGCAACCTGTTATCTCCTGCCCTTAATCCTGTAAACTTCGCCTTTTAAATATTAGATCCCTAAATAATACATCTTTTTTTATGTCGTGATTTTATTACTTCCAATAATTCAGTCTTATTTATCATCTTAGTCCTCTTGTTGAAGCAATCCCCCACCCCCTTGACTTTACCAGTGATCATTTTAATAATCTACAGTCCGCCCAGAACAAACAATGTCTTTATCCAGGAGTTTGCTGAGTTATTATCCAATTTTATGTTAAAGTTTGAAATAAATATAATTTTAGGTCATTTTAACATACATGTTTGCTGCCCTTCTCAGACTGTCACCGATTTTATGGATACTTTGGAATCATTTAACCTCACTCAGGCAATACAAGAACCAACACATTCGAATGGTCACACCCTTGACCTAGTTCTGTATAATGGTCTCAGCCCTGACAACTTTGTGACTGAGGATTCCTGTGTGTCTGATCACAAAGCAGTTTTATTCATCTATGGTTTTATCCCAACAACCCCTTAACTACAGTGCACTGGTATGCTGACGTGTTTTTAACTCTATGTCTGCTAGCAAGTATTCTGGGCTTTTTACCTCTGCTTTTGTTTTGCTTTATTTATTTATTTTATTACTTACTGTTGTTGTATTACTTTCTGAGTATGCTGCTTTTGCTTTGTCTGTCAAAACACTGTGTAAAAAAATAAATAAAGTTATTATAAAAAACATAAAGAAATTATTTACACATAAGTCACATTTATTACAGTTTTTGTTCCACATTTTACTCATTTTACATTTTGCTTTTGCAGGACTGTTGGCTGTTGCAGAAATTGAACCTGTACCTTTAAATTGTAGTATACAGCCAGGCCACAGGCCATTGCAGGAGCTACCGCAATGTTCACACCTCCACCTCTTTTTCTCCATCTTGTTGTTTGCACAGGTGAAGCCTGTGAAGGGTGTCGGTACTGTGGAAAAGGAGATGTGGTGCAGCGTGAACCACAATCCCATAGACAGGAACATAGGGGAGAAAAACCCTACCAGTGCCAATACTGTCCCAAGAAATTTAGTCTAAAACATCAACTGGACACACACCACCGAGTTCACACCGGTAAGCACACTATTTAATGGCATGTTGATGATGAATGTGCTTTGTGTGTCTATTCATTCAGATAGTGCAATTTTGATGTTTCCAGTAATCTAAAACTTAAATGTTAAATTGTCTTAATATTGAAATATGCAAACTTTACATATATTGTATCTTTTTTAACTAGTATTTTTTTCAGACTCACACAAATGATCAAAAGCTACATTTTTTTGGCTTCATTATCCATACTGCTTATCCCGAAGGGTCGCGGGGGGGCTGGAGCCAATCCCAGTTATCATTGGGCGAGAGGGGTGTTTTAATATTACTAGTTTTAATATTACTTGTATTTTTCGTTCAAAATGACAGTTGATATTTATTTATCTATCTATTTTGTCTTTGTTACATCAACATACATAGAGGAGGCATGGCTTAATGGGACATAGGGTCTACATGTAAGTTATGCATGATGGAGTTTAGTTGATTTCACTCCAAATTAAGCAATTAAGCTCTCAATAGGATAAAATATTGACTGGATACAGTCAATGCAGAGTACACAATTAACAACTGGTAGCACACTGGCACAGAATAAACTCTTAACGCCTAAGGGTATGAGAGCCTCTCTCAAGTAAGCACACCTCTCTTCCCCTTCTATTGTCTTCTCTTTGCTTCAAGGAGAGAAACCCTTTGAGTGTCGTCTCTGTGGTCAGCGCTCACGTGACTATTCAGCTATGATCAAACACCTGCGGACTCACGGCGGGGCAGGGCCCTACCAGTGCACAGTGTGCCTGGAGTTCTGCAGCAGCCTGGTCGCCATGCAGAGACACGTGAAGAGCCACGCAGTGCAGGACTTCCCCCCTGACTGGAACATCAACAGCACCTACCTGTACAACTCACACATCTGAGACACACTTCACAGCACAGAAAGTTCTGATAGGTGTAGCTTTATTTTGTGCCTTTCATTACATATGAGTCACAGAGCTATGCATCTGTTTGATGATGAAATCCAGAAGGTCCTTTAACATCACTTACAACTGTTTTGTAGTTGCAATTATACGTGAGAGACACAAACTGGGTGTGTTGCAATAACTTTTTACACAAACCGAAACTGCTCTGTATTCACATTCACAACTATAGAACAGAAAAAACGCAGCACTAATTTCCAGTGACATGTCAGAAAAGGTACTGAAAGTGTTTACCATTTCACATTAGGTCATGTACGTGCATTAAAGCCACATCAACAGCTCATCCTCGTCAAATGACGCAGACGTTCTCATTCTTACTTTCATAATTATTTCATAACTAGTTTGATCTAGGTTTATAGCGCTCTCATGGGGGCAAACACTGTAACAATCTTTCCTTTTTTTTCTGTAGTAGTGCTCACAAATCACCCTGTCAAAATGGGACCAGTGGGTGAAATATTATGTTTGCAGCTGGACAAAAAAAGGGTTTTTATTAAGTGCTGGAACATATAAACTATGTCTATATTCACTGATCCAGATTTAGTGTGAATCTGTCTGAAATGCAGCCTATATCCATACTTGATGTATTACCCCTCCAATTATCTATTTCATCCTTTAAAATAGAGACTTTGTTCTGGTCCTGTGTTATTTAACTCTCAGAGAAAAGCAGAAAGAGAAGGGTGGAGGCATTTTCTCCAGTGTCAGCCAACATGAGCATGAGCCTTGGCACTGCTTGTGAGACAAAGTCAACCAAATTCCATATATGGTAACATTTTGTTGTGTAACACTGAAAATAAGGAAGGTTGTGGGCTATATAAATGTCACTGGACATCAGTAATCTTCTTGAGATTAGATTAACAGAGATGTTGCAGGCAACTGTCTACCTAGTGACAAACAACAGCCCAGCATTTTCTTAATTTTTATTCTTCCATTAGTGGGTTTTCTGCAATGAAAGTGACTGAGGCCGGGCTGCCAATCTCACCGGTTGCAGTACAACGGCATGAATATACTGAGTAAATGTGTCTCGAAAGTAAATACCAAGTGGTATTTAGCAACTGCCATACCTCTCTAAAAGCACCACACAAGGTATATGACTGTGAAGTTATCCCATAAGTCCTCATATCCTCCTGAGAACCGAGAAAAAAAGGTATCTTCCATTTTAACCTCTTTTGTCTCAGCATGAAAACAATGTTCCCCTCATTCCACCCAAACGCATGAGATATCATTGGAAATGCTAGGATGTGCTCTATTTAGCACACCGGGACTTAATAGGGTAGCTCAAATGAGTCAAAAGATATAGACCAAAAACCATTGTCCACTACAGAGGACATGAATGAATAGGCCGGGTCTCAGGAGGATATGTATGTATTCAGTATGTAACCATGCAAATTACTATCCAGAGGGAGCTTTCAATGGGGCTTTGGGCCTGTTTCCACTGAAAGCTATTTGTTGATTTGTACAGCATTATCTTAATGTGTATGTGGTAGAAAATAAATAAATAAACTCATAACTCATTTTTCATTTATAGGCTTTCATGGATCAATATGGCATGTTTTAGACTACTAATGCATCAAATAAACAAGCTTATTAACAGCTATATTGGCAATATAGGCGTAGATGTAAATGTTAAAGGGAGTGCTGGGGGAACAGGGTGCATCTGACAACAACCACATCATTAAAAATTTCTGTTATCACTTCTCTGGTAAAACAAAACTATTGCATTCGAGCTTGACTTTAATTAGAGGGAAATTAAGACAATTATGCAATTATAGACTGATAATCCATTTAGGCATTGATGCAGCACCTTTTAAAGGGCCTTTTCACAGCAGACATTTTGACTTGTCACAGTAGGAAAAGCATGTGTCACTAATAGCATTAATGATGACTCCCTTTAAGCCATGACACTGTGCATAAACACCAGGACCGAAGTAGCTAAATTAAATTGACCATTAGTTTAACCACTCCTCAGAACAGCCTTTGTCCAATCACAATCCAATCTTAGCAACCGTAGCTAGGCAAGGCATGCCTGTCAAGTTTTGTATTTTTCCACTTGCTGAAATGGTGTTCACAGGGCTGTAGTAAGAGTGGCACTGGGCATCTATAGAGTTTAAATACTGGTGTCCTGTTTAGCCTTTTGCACAACCACAAAAACAAGAGCGTGCAAGGAATGGATTAAATAGTGTATTAATCGGTAAATGTGCCTTGTATGTGGTGTGGAACTGACGCGGGTCTACTCTGAATAAGCCCTTATCCAGGGTCATGCAGGGTTTGAATCGAGTGCCCCACTCGAGCTATAGGATGTTGTGGCTTGGCACATTATACCTGTGTATAAAATTATGAGATGGAAGTGACTTAGTGTTGTTTTGCTCAAACATGTTAAATGCATCACAATTTTAAAGTTGAAGTACACATCACTTGCCACATGGTGTCACTATCTTCTTCTTCTTCTTCTAGTTTTACTGTGGTTGGTATCCAAGTGCATTGCCACCACCTTCCACTCCTGAGAGCGGAACAGACAATAGACTTAATCTAATCTTAATTTAATCCTAATCTACATCCCTCCCTTTGCTATGTTTTTGAATCTCCACACTGATTAAGGATGAGAACACAATCAGCCTTTTAACTGCAGACATTTTGATTTGTGTCATTTTGACAAGTGTTAATAATAACATTAGCAGTGGCTTTTGTTTAGAAATGTAGTGCATATTGTGTTTTTTTATTCAAAATAATGAAGAAACATTTTTCATGAACGTATGTAACAAGTCGCAATTGTTGATACTGAACATATCTGCAGAACATTCACTGATGTGACGTGTTTAATTTATTTTCCTGATTATTTTTCCTATTTTCCCACAATATAGGACAAAACATACACGAACAATTAAAAAGAAAACAACACAATAGCATTTCATAAAACATTTCAGGACAAACAACAGCATTAAAAAAAACATAAAAAAAACCACAAAGACATTTGAAAGTGAGATAGAAATGTTTTGGTGGATTTTTCAGCTATTAAATATTATTTAAGGAAACATTAAACTGAAACGCCCTTCAAGTGAGCTCAATGTCAGTAGGAGGAGAGGGCACATATCCTCCCATCATCCCTTATAAACTGTGGAGAAATTATGATTGTCTGTACAGTGGGAAGATGGATCACTTCCAGTCTGCTAAGCTGTTTTTGTTATACATAAGAAAAGGCATGCATTTTCTCTTTCTGTTTCTGCTTCTGCATTACATCTGACCAAGATAGATTTTTAAAGCAGATTGTACAAAACCTGTTTCCTCATTTTACTCATCCTGTTATCCTGTTTCATGAACTCTAGTAACTGAATGACATTTGTTTGTGAGGATCTACAATAAAAACATTGAGGAGGAATGTTGAAGGAATGATATTTTTAGTAGAAGGATGCAGGGACTTTCCAGGAAATGGCAGGAGGTTTCCTTCTTTCCCTTTTCAATGTGAGAACATTTACAGTTTGTCAGATGCCTTTGTGTTTTCTTTATTGTTAATAAAATTACGAACGCTTCAAGTTTTCATTTGCATGAATACCATTTTTTGTACTACAGAACAGATGGTATTGATACAGTAAATGCTCCTTCCCACAAATCAAACCAAACCTACGTCTCCCTTTTGAAGTATACAGCCACACATGTATTAAACGCTGCACCCAATCAGCCATTTTACTGTCAGAATGTGAATATGGGAACCTTTTGGTGGATAAAAACAAAAGACAAAACAAATGTAAGTAAAACAGAAAGAATATACAGCCAAAAATAATGAGGCTTAGACTGAATAAGTAAATGTTAGCTGGCAAACCTGCTGTACAGAAAAAGCAAAGAGGGTTAAGATGCCAGTGATGATTCTATGTCTTTGAGTTTCATTGGGAATCCAGTCTTGCTCATCTACCTCTTCTTCACAATGAGTCTCACATCTGCAGCCAGTTTTACTGTTTGTAGTTGTGAGTGTAAGAGGCCTTTCTTCAGATAGCTCACACACACCTGTTTTCAATTTGGTACTGAATAGTCTTATGTAAAACATCCGCTGGTTTCCAAGCAATACATAAATACATAATTTTTTTTCGTACAGAATTTGCGAAGATTGTTAGGCCAGCCTGAATGCCTGTTAGATATAGTTCAGGTTGGTCCTGAGGAACAAAGCACAAACATGTTAGACAAAACATAAGGGAGTAGTTTAACATCAAAACCAAGGTCAAGAGTTGTAAAAAACATTTCCGTTTTACAAGCCTGAGGCCTCAGACATTCTTAGCAAAGAACAGTTCTGCAGTCATTTTAAAAAAGTTTCACCTTCTGCCTACAAACAGCGAGTCACTTTTCTAGAAGAAAAACTGTTGCTAGGAAAAAAGAATAACAAAATCTAAGATTAAGCAACTGAGGGAAGCGCCAACACATCTCATCATTCAGTACCAGACATGATATGCTGAATACTTGCTTATAAAGCAATGTTTTCAGCCTGCATATTTTGAGAGGCAGGAGAACGGTTAGATAAATATAATCTCCATCTGTTCTCCAGCTCCATCTTGTTGCAAGTATTTCTCCTGTATCCTGTTCACCAGAGGGACTCAGATGTTCTTCTCATCCATTCATTCATTCATTCATTAACCAGACTGCTTATCCCGAAGGGTCGCAGGGGGGGGGCTGGAGCCAATCCCAGCTAACATTGGGCGAGAGGCAGGGAAACACCCTGGACTGGTCGCCAG